>CAUYRH010099945.1:0-21397 GCA_963574655.1 Perodicticus potto | reverse complement strand
AGGTGAACTTCAGCCCAATTTCAATAATTATTATAGATGCAAAAGTTCTCTACAAAATTCTAGCCAATATATTGCAGCTGATTATCAAAAAAGTCATACACCATGATCAAGTAGGTTTCATCCCAGGGATGCAAGGCTGATTTAACATACACGTCCATAAACATTATTCACTGTAACAACGGAAGGAAAAACGAAGTCCATATGATCCTCTCAATAGATGTAGAAAATCATTTGATAAAATCTAGCATTCTTTTCTAATTAGAACACTGAAGCATATAGGCATAAAATGGCACATTTCTTAAACTGATCAAAACTATCTATGACAAACCCACAGCTAATATTTTACTGAATGGAGTAAAACTCAAAGTTTTTCCACTTAGAACTTGAACTAGAAAAGGTTGTCCTCTCGCTATTACTATTCAGCATAGTACTGGAAGTTCTAGCCAATAGAATCAGGCAAGAGAAGGAAATAAAGGTCATCCAAATGAGAGCAGAGGAGGTCAAACTCTCCCTCTTTGCTGATGATATTGTTTTATACTTAGAGAATCCCAAAGACTCAACCATCAGATTCCTGAAAGTCATCAAAAAATACAATAATGTCTCAGGATATAAAATCAATGTCCATAAGTCAGTAGACTTTGTATACAGCCAATAACAGCCAAGATGAGAAGTTAAATAAGGACACATATCACTTCATCATAGCTTCAAAGAGAATGAAATACTTAGGAATATACCTAACAAAAGAGGTGAAGGACCAATATAAAGAAAATTATGAAGCCCTAAGAAAGGAAATAGCAGAGGATATTAATAAATGGAAGAACATTTCATGCTCATGTTTGGGATGAATCAACATTGTTAACATATCTATACTTGCCACAGCAATCTACCAATTCAATGCCATCCCTATTAAAATATCAACATCGTACTTTCAAGACTTGGAAAAAATGATTCTTTGTTTTGCTTGGAACCAGAAAGAACCTTGTATATTTAAGACAGTTCTTAGTAATAAAAAAAAAGAAAGCTGTGGGGCGTCACCATACCAGATTTTAGGCTGCATTACAAGGCCATAGTGGTCAAGACAGCATGTTCCTGGCACAAAAATAGAGACATAGATATTTGGCATTGAATAGAAAATCAGGAAATGAAACTAACATCTTTCAACCACTTCATCTTCAATAAACCAAACAAGAACATACACTGGGAGAAAGACTCCCTATTCAGTAAATGGTGGTGGGAGAACTAAATATCCACATGTAAAAGACTGAAACTGAACCTGCACCGTTCTCCACTCACAAAAATGGATTCAAGATGGATAAGGACTTAAATTTAATGTATGAAACAGTAAAAAACCCTCAAGGAAATCATAGGAAAAACACTGTAAGATATCTGCCTGGGGAATGACTTTTTGAAGAAGACTTCCATGGCAATTGCAACAAAACCACAAAATAAATAAATGCAACTTAATGAAACTGAAAAGCTTCTGTACAGCTAAGGAGACAACAGCCAAGCCAAATAGCCAAAGTATAAAATAGGAAAGGATATTTGATTATTTTAAATCAGACAAAAGCTTGATAACTAGAATCTACAGAGAACTCAAATTAATCCACATGAAAAAAGCCAACAATCCCATATACCAATCGGTAAGAGGGATGAATAGAACCTTCTCTAAAGAAGACAGATGAACGGCTAACAAACAAATCAAAAAATGCTCATCATTCGTAATTATTATAGAAATGCAAATCAAAACCACCCTGAGATACCATCTAACCCCACCGAGAATGGCCCACATTACAAAATCTCAAAACCCGAGATGTTGGCATGGATGTGGGAGAAAGGAACACTTTTACACTGCTGTTGGGACTGCAAACTAATACAAACTTTTTGGAAGGCAGTATGGAGAACCCTAAAAGAACTCAAGCTAGATGTGCCACTTGATCCTGCTGTCCCATTACTGGTCATCTACCCATAATAAAATAATCCTTTTATCATAAGAACACTTGCACTAGACTGTTTATCAGAGCTCAATTTACAATCGCCAAAATGTGGAAACAGCCTCAATGCCACCAAACTAGGATTGGATTAACAAGGTGTGGTATATGTATTCCATGAATACTAATCAGTCATTAAAACAGATGGAGACTTCACATCCTTTGTATTAACCTAGATGGAACTGGAACACTTTCTTCTTAGCAAAGCATCACAAGAACAGAGAAGCATGAATCTCATGTATTCAATTTTTATATGAGGACAATTAATGACTTGATTCATGGTGGTGGTTGGGGGAAGGGGAGAGAAGAGAGAGAGAGGAGGGAGAAGGTTGGAGAAAGGAAGAGCAGAGAGAGGGATGTGGGGTGGGGTCTCGGTGTGTGACACGCCTCTTGGGGGCAAGACACAATTATAAGAGGGACTTTACCTAACAACAGTGCAACCTGTTTTCTTGTACCCTCAATGGATGCACAACAATAAAAAAAGAAAAAAAAAACTACAGTAGTCAATAAGCTGTTATGGGCAAAAAATAGACAAATAGAGATCTCAGAAACAGACCCACATAAGTATAGTTCACTGATATTTGACAAAGAAGCACAGATAGTATGATTGAGAAAATCAACAAATGTTGCTGGAATAAATGAGCATCTACATGAGGGAAAAAAAGTGAAACTAGACAAAGATCTTGTACCCTTCACAAGAATTAACTCAAAATGGATCAGAGATCTAAATGTAAAAGTCAAAATTTTGAAACTCCTAGAAGATAAAATAGGAGAAAATTTAGGTTACCTCTGGTGTAGTGATGACTTTTTAGATACAACATCAAAAACTAAATATGCGAATAAAATAACTAATAAATTATACTTCATTAAAATAAAAAAAATAACTTCTGATCTACAAAAGACACTGTCAAAAGAATAAGGCAAGACACAGAGTTGGAGAAAATAATTGCAAAGACATATCTGATAACAGGCTGCTACTTAATGTATGCAAAGAACCCTTACAATTCAACAATAAGAACATAAATAGCTCAAATTAAAGAAATGAGTCACAGAACTTAAGAGACACCTTGCAAAAGAAAATATACAGATGTCCAATAATCAAATGAACAGATACTCAAAATCATATGTCATTAGCTAATTATAAGTTAATACAACAATGAAATACCACTACATACCTATTAGAATGTCAAAATCCAAAACACTGACAAAGAAAAATGCTGATGAGGATGGGGAGAAACAGGGACACTCATTCACAGCCGGTAGAAATGCCAAATGGTACAAGCTTATTGGAAAACAGTTTAGAAGTTCCTTATAAAACTAAGTATACACACAACAAATTATCCAGCAGTTGCGCTCCTTGGTATTTACCTAAATGAGCTGAAAACTTATGTCCATGCAAAAACCAACCCTTGGCATTTTACAGCAGCTTTATTCATAATCACCAAAAACTCAGAAGCAACCAAAATGTCTTTCAGTAGATAAATAAAGATAGATAAACTATGGAATATTCAGACAATGGTATATTATTAAGTGATAAAAACCCAAGCTATCAAGACTTGGAAAGACGTGGATAAATCCTAAATGCATATTACTTAGTGGCAGAAGCCAATGTGAAATGGCTACATGCTATAGGATCCAAGTATATGACATTCTGCAAAAGGAAAAAGTATTAGAGACAATGAAGACAATAGTGTTTTCCAGGGGTTAAGAGGAGTGAAGGATGAATAGGCAGAGCACAGAGCCTATTTGGATCACTGAAACTATGTGTATAAAACTATTATAGTAGATACATGTCATTATTCATTTATCAAAATTTATAGAATGTACATCAAGAGTAAACAGTTTTTACTTTGGATTTAGGGCAATAATGATGTGTCACATGTCACTTCTGAGACTTCTTGCCAGGGCCCCAGACTAGTCAGGTCTCAGGCCCAGCTTAACTAGGTTCTGGACACTGACCGTTGAGTTACGTTGCTCAGATTCAGTTTCTCTTGGGAGCCTGAGGGCTATCTACTTCAGTTAGAGAGAGAAAGACAGTGTGAGTCTTAGAGAGACTGAAGCAGTCTTCTTAGGAAGACAGATCTTAGTCTTTGGCAGAGCTTGGTAATCTTTAGCAGAGAGATGCCGTGCTGGTGTTCTACAGGCAGGAGAAGAGACAGAGTCAGAGTAAGGGCGTCCGTGATAGAATGCGCATGCTCCTTGACTGCTTTCTCCTCCAGCCTAATATAAGGCTAATCTCATGCCTATCAACACCACAGGTGTAGAGACTGCCAACTCAACACTGCTCTCATCTGGGGAACATCGGGCTTGTTAGGAGAACCAAATCCCTCTCCATGCCCTTTCCACCCAGGTGTTCCATTATTGAGCTATACAGGTATTTCTTATAACTATCACTCCTAGCCATAAGCTATATGGGCTGCAACAATGATGTATCAATGTAGGTCCATTGATGATAACATTGTACCATTCTGGTGCAGGATTTTGACAGTGGAGCAATTCTGTGTATATGGAAGCAGGAGATAGGTGGAAATTTCTGTACTTTCCACTCATATTTGCTATAAACCTAAAGCTGCTCTAAAAATAAAGTCTATTTTTTAAAAAAGAGAAACAATTAAATTGCTTGGCACATGTTTAGCAAATTAAAAATAAGCTAATTCTTCATCTCAATTTTAGCTAATGTGGTCTCTAAATAAGTTGTTCTTTCAGTTTTTTCTTTTATCATCCATTTTTCTGAGTTATTTTAGCAAAAATTAGTCCATGATACAATCAATTTAATTTTCTATTTAGGCTGAAATAGGAAGCCTAAATAGTAGAGGAAATCTCATTTAATTCCAGTTTTCCAGAATGCAATGATGATTTGCCGCAATGTTGCTCCTTTATTGCTGAATCTTGCTGACTCTTCAATGTTCTCATTCATTTAATCAATTAAAAATATTTATTAATTCTTCTGGATTTATGAAAAGATATAATCCGTATCCTTCCGGGAGTTACACTAAATGTCATATTTACAAGCCTGCATATATTTAAATTCCCTGCTTACTTGATAGTATAGACAGGTCTGATCATAATCCTTTCCCTGTAAGGAGGGAACTTGTAAAAACATAACTGTAGTATAAATTCCAGTAGACTAACTTTGAAAGGTAGTGCAACGTAAGGGGTTAAAAGTGCTAGATCTATAGACAGATTTAGCTTTATAATCCCAACCTTGTCATTTCTTAGTTGTGCAATGGTGTGTTAGTTACTTATCTCCTCTAAATCTCAGTATCCCCTTCTATAAAGTGAGAGTAATAACAATAATCACTGTATCTTATTGAGAGGTTTAAATCAAAGTATATAATGCATAATTTATGGAATGAGGAACGATTTATATTGACTTGCTATCAAGCTTTATGGACACAATTAAATAGGAGTTCAGAGGACAGAAAGCACACAGTTGGTGATGAGGAAATGAAAAGTCTCTATAAAAGAAGTAATATTGGCTCGGTGCCTGTGACTCAACAGGCTAAGGCGCCAGCCACGTACACCTGAGCTGGCGGGTTCGAATCCAGCCCGGGCCTGCCAATCAACAATGATGGCTGAAACCAAAAAATGGCTGGGCGTTGTGGCGGGCGCCTGTAGTCCCAGCTACTTGGGAGGCAGAGGCAGGTGACTCGCTTGAGCCCAGGAATTGGAGGTTGGTGTGAGCTGTGACGCCACAGCATTCTATCCAGGGTGACAGCTTCAGGCTCTGTCTCAAAAAAAAGAAGTAAAATTTACCAGGGACGTCCTATTTTCTCTTGCTTTTTTCTTGTTTGAAACTAGTCTCACTGATGTGCTTGCTCTATCTTCAGGTAAAGGCCTGCCAACTGAGACTTCACCAGCCTCATCATAACAACGTCTGAAAATAATCCTCTGCCTTGGATCTAGTACTCCAACTACAACTATTAATAACTCTTTCCCCACCAATCTAGTTTCTCATGTGCACATTTAATCAGAGTTTAACTGAGGGTGTGTGCAATTACATTAGGGAAAAATGGGCCATAGAAAATCTAACATCTTTCTGTAAAACTTATGTATTCATGGTGCCAAATGCCTTAATGTAGAAATGCTAAAAGGATTAAATAGGAGCAAAGCAATTGAAAAATATTTTCTTGCTTATATTGTCAAAGCAAACCTGATTTGTGTGTTTTTCATCATGAGTTAAAAGAAAACTATATACCAAAGGACACAGTGTAAGTTGGACTTTTATAATCTATTTTATTATGTGAATTTAAAAGATAATTATTATGAGCAGCACATTTTCTCACAGTAAAGATGATGGAATCGCCATAAGGGAGATTTTGAATACTGAAGGAGAAGAAACTGAATAATCTATTTCTAAATGGTAACAACTTCAGAGAAAGACTATGAAAAGTAAACTCTGCAAAAACAGATCACGGATTTGTATTACAGTCATACTGGGGTTGTAAGAGTGGTGAAGTAGAATGGTGCCTTACTGCCTCTGACCCTCCTTGTTGTCTTTAATTAAATAAAAGAAATAGAAATAAGAACCCTGCAAACCTTAATATCTCTCAAACACCTGGCTCTTCTCCTGAGATAAGTTTTCACTTCATGTATGAGGCAAAATTGAAATGTCTTTTTGAACTTCCCATCCCTATTCTCTGCATGTTTCTTCCCAGTTTTAGTAGCTCTGCTTGCTGCCAGTGTTTACCATGCCTTTGTATTCTTTGAGTTTATAGTTAGAAGGAAATCATCTGCTATCTCCTTAGACACTTCGTAAGCATCCCAGAAGAAAGAACATATCCTATATGTCTGAGTATTCTGCATAGGGCATATTTCACACAATGTATTAAACAAATAATTCTTGATTGCTTCACTTCTAATAGTAATAGTTTACATATATGATATTTCTACCCAACACTTACTAGTTGTAAAACCTTATTCTGAATACTTGCTTTGTTTCATTAATACATCAGCAATCTCCTGAAGTAAGCAACATGATAATTTTCATTTGATTTAAAGAGGTCAAACAGCTATTGAATTTTATAGACAAGATTTAAATCTGTCTGTTCACCATGAACTCCCATCCTGTAACCACCAAACTCTGCTCCCAATGCTCATTTAACACTCTATCATTACTGACATCATGTTGTAAATTGGTTTAGCATATTATATTTCCCCAAAGAACTTGAATTTTATAAGACAGAGTTAAGGAGCACATAAGCTGAATAAATCAGTCTCTAATAATGGACTTTCAGGAACAGACCGCAGAAGGAATTTAGGTGATATTTTTGTAGTAGCTTTCCACCTGTTCCTCAAGGGTTTCCCCACAAATGGCTAGTAAAAGTAAAAAAAAAGCTTAATGGAGGTAGAGAAAAGAGCAAACCTTGAAAATGACAGAAGTACTTTTTTTTTTTTTTTTTCTTGCAGTTTTTGGCTGGGACTGGGTTTGAAGCCGCCAGCTCCAGCATATGGGGCCAGTGCCCTGCTCCTTTGAGCCACAGACGCCACCCCCCAGAAGTACATTCTAAAATAGCTCCTGTTAATATAAAATCAGCTTCCCTACAATGATTTGTATAGGGTTTGTTTGATCCCACTAAGTCTTATGTTGAAACTTGATCCACAGAGGTGGAGGTGGGGCCTGGTGAAAGGTGTTTGCATCATGGTGGAACATCTCTCATGAAGCTTAGTGCCATTCTTGTGGGAGTGAGTGAGTTCTCACTAGTTTCCAAGAGATCTGATTGTTAAAAAGAGTCTGGCTTTTTAGTTTGATCCTTTATCCCAGTGATGTATTTTTGGTGTTGCTTCAATTGCCTGGGGGATCTTCATCATAAAGTATTGTCCCAGGCCAATTTATTCAAGTGTTTCTCCTGCACTCTCTCCAAGAATCTTTATAGTTTCATGTCTCAAGTTTAAATCTTTTATCCAGTGAGTATCCATTTTTCTTAATGGTGAAAGGTGTGAGTCCAGTTTCAGTCTTCAACAAGTCACCAGCCAATTCTCCCAGCACCATTTGTTAAATAGGGAATATTTCCCCCAATTTATGTTTTTGATAGGCTTATCAAAGATCAAATGATGATCAGTGCCTGGGTTCATCTCTTGGTTCTCAATTCTGTTCCATACTTCTGCCTCTCTGTTTTTGTGCCAATACCAAGCTATTTTGATCACTATCTATTTATAGTATAATTTGAAGTCTGGTAGCATGATTCCTCATTATTTGTTTTTATTTCTCAGTAATGTCTTGGCTATTTGAGGATTTATCTGGTTCTAGAAGTACTATTTTTTCCAGATCTTTAAAGCATAATGGTGGTACTTTGATAGGGTTTGAATTAAATTTGTAAATTGCTTTGGGTAATATGGGCTAAAAAGCTTCTGCACAGCCAAGAACAGAATAAGTAAAGCAAGCAGAGAGCTGTCAGAGTGGGAGAGGATATTTGCAGGTTATGATTCTGACAAAGGCTTGATAACCAGAATCCACAGAGAACTAAAACTTATTAATATGAAAAGAACAAGTAATCCCATTTCATTGTGGGCAAGGGACTTGAACAGATGCTTCTCTAAAGATGATAGGTGCATGGCCTACAAACACATGAAAAAATGCACATCATTTTTACTCATCAGAGATATGCAAATCTAAACCACATTGCGATATCATCTAACTCCCTAAGACTGGCTCACATAACAAAATCCCACAACTACAGATGTTGGCATGGATGTAGAGAAAAGGGAACACTTCTGCGCTGCTGGTAGGAGTGCAAGCTAATATGTCCCTTTTGGAAAGAAGTAAGGAGAATACTCAGGGATCTAATGGTAGACCTGCCATTTTATCCTGCAATTCCTCTACTAGATGTATATCCAAAAGACCAAAAATCACTTTATAACAAAGATATTTGCAACAAAGTGTTCATTGCAACTCAATTCATAATTGCCATGTCATGGAAGAAGCCCAAGTGTCCATCAACCCATGAATGGATTAATAAATTGTGGTATAAGTATACCATGGAATATTATGCAGTCTCAAAAAAAAAAAAAAAACAAAAACATGGAGACTTTACCTCCTTTACACTTACATGGATGGAGTTCGAACATATCCTACTAAATAAAGTATCTCTAGAATGGAAGAAAAAATATCCAATGTACTCAGCACTTTTATGAAACCAATTTACAATCACTCACACTTTCATATGAAAAATAGATCACAACTATGGCCCAAGATGAAGGCGGGAGGAGCGGGGAGGTCAGATGGAGGGAGGGTGAATGGTGGGATCACACCTATAGTACGTAACGCAAGGATACATGTCAGATCTATTAGTATAGAATATAAATGTCTTAGCACAATAATTAAGTAAACAAGATGAGTTATATATTAACCAGTGTGATGTAAGCATTCCTAATTCTATATGAAATCAGCATATCATACCCCATTAAAGCATTAATGTATACATGATCTATGTGTTTATGATTTAATAAGAAAAAATAAAATAAAAAGAGTCTGGCATCTCCCTCTTTTCTCTCTTTCTTCCATCTTCTCGCCATGTGATGTCTGCTCCCCCTTTGCTTTCTACCATGAGTGGAAGTTTGCTAAGACCCTCATCAAAAACAGATGTTGGTGCCATGTTTTTTGTACAGTCTACAGAACTGTAAGCCAAATAAAACTCTTATATTTATATATTACCCATTTATATATTGCCATCAGTATTTCTTTATGGTAAGACCAAAAATGGAATAAAACATTCCTTCTTCTTGAAGTCACTTCTCAGTCTTGCTATTTATTTTGTGTTCTTCTAGAAATTTTACATGTCTGTTCAAGTGAGATCAACACAATAGCACTAAACAATGCAGTTTTCTGCACCCATTAATGTGTAAATTACATAAGTGTTTTCTAATATTATGCTTTATTAATTTCCTAGATAGAACTCCAAATTGTCTTGATGTATTATTCTTTACATAAAGATTCTAATTGCTCACATTTATTCTAGGATTTTTGCATTTACATACATAAGTGAGATCAAAGATTAGATTTCTTTTGAGTGATATCTGTAAGGATCAAGCCAAAGTTACTGCTGACTTTATAACAAGAGTTTAGAAGCTTTTTTAAATCTATGCTCAGATAAAGTTTAAATACTTTCAGAATTAATTATTTCTTAAATGTTTGAGAAAAATTACCTTATAAAACTCTTTGAAACTGATGCTTGTTTGGGGGGAAAGGGCATAGCTCTTCAGTTGACTAGATATTTTCGATGGCATTTGGCTTATTTAGTCTTTTTAAAAACCTCATCTGAAGTCAATTTATGTTAATTTATATTTTCATAGAAAATCATGTATTTTATCCAGATTTTCAAATGTATTTGTACAAGGTTGACCAATGTCATCTCATATAATTATTTTGCATTACTCTGTACCAGTGATAATTTCCCCCTTTGTCCATTTCTAATTGTGTTTGTGCCTTTTCCTTTTCTTCTTGATTAGATTAGCTGATGGTTTGTCTATTTTATCACTAATTTTGAAGTAAAAGCTTTTGGGTTTATTCATTAATTTTACCTCTTTTTCAGTTTTCTGATTCATTAATGTTAGCTTTTATGTTTATTAATTTCTTGTTTCTGCTTTTCTGTATATATATGTATGTTTGTATACATATATATGTATATACATATATTCCCTATATATATACCAGATGCCTTTAAAAATAGTATAATTAATCTTAATACACATAATCTTCAGAACAATGCTAGGACATAGAGAGATATTACTTTTTTAAATCCTCATTTCACAGATTGGAACACTAATGCACCAAGAAATGACTCGCCCTTGGTCATGAAGATAGTTGAGTGGTAGAAACAGTATAAAACATTGTCTTAGTATTCTTATATACCAGGTTATATGGTCTCCTTCAGCTTATATTACTGCTTTCCCCTCTAAATTCTTGAGTTGAATGTTTGACATATTTTAAACATTGTTCAGATATGAACAGTGTTAAATATTATAATGTTTCTCCTAAGAACCACTTTATTAGGATCTAATATATGTTTTCATTACTGCTATTCCCCAAATTTTCTTTAGTTTCTGGTTTTATTTTCTTTTTACATCAAGAATTATTTAACCATTTTTCCCTGATGCTTGCATTTTTGTGGGTTTTGTTTGAATTGTTTTTCTCAGCATTTTCACAGATACTTTTGTTTTCTTTTTTCTTTTTTTTCTTTCTTTTCTTTTCTTTTTTTTTTTTTAGAGAGAATCACACTATGTTTCCCTCCATAGAGTGCTGTGGCATCACAGTTCACAGCAACCTCAAACTCTTGGGCTTAAGCTATTCTCTTGCTTCAGCTGCCCGAGTAGCTTGGACTACAGGCACCTGCAACAATGCCTGCTGCACCTGCCACAATGCCTCCCTATTTTTGTTTGTTATTGTCATTAGTGTTTACCTGGTCCAGGCTGGGTTTGAAACTGTCTGCCTTGGTGCATGTGGCCAGCACCACAACCACTGTGCTACAGGTGCCCAGCCTTTATAGATACTTTTCAAATTAAAGATATAATATTTTATTCTTCTTGAAGGTATTATTTTATAATAAAGGTGAAATGAATATTTTCAATTATTTTCTTGAGCAACATATATTAAGATAGTTATAGATTTTTCATTTTCTAATCTGTTAGCTTAATGAATTGCATTGTTTTAGTTGCTCATATCAAAATATCCATAGGATTCAATGACATAATCATTTTATATTATAGTATTATAACACCTTTAGGTCTGAGTTGTTAACATTTATTTAGACCATTTGCATACATGTTTAAACGTAAATTTTACTTAGAGTTTTATTGTGCTATAATTTGTATTATCCTTATAAGATGACCTGGTTATATTTCTATCTTTTTATTTATCATTTAATAGTATATCAGACAAGTTTTTAGTTAGTTAAAAAATGAATTTTAGTTTGCTTAAGAAGAAAATTAATTTACCCCATAGACATCATGGATCTTAAACAGTTGGAAGACTGGAAAGCAATTCTTAGAACCCTGACATGAACAGCAGGAAGCTAAGCAGAGGAAAACCCTTGGGTCCCTGCAACAATGTCCCTGGGGCTTCCAGCAGTCAACATGCCCCATCATCACTTTTGTATTTTTAAATCCAGTAAGTTAACTTTATGTAACCTGTACCTCCACCAGACCCTTCTTAAAATTCCATCCATATTGTCAAATTAAATGTAGGAGCATGTGATTGGCTTTGCCTAATGTACATTAGACATCAGTGATTAGAAGGAGAAAAAGCCTAAACCCCTATGACTTCCTACTGTTAAGAAAAATTTAATATGACTTTAGGCTGTACTATAAGGCCATAGTGATTAAAACAGCATGGTATTGGCACAAAAAATAGAGACAGACATCTGGAACCAAATAGAAGACGCTGAGATGAAATTAATATCTTACAGCCATCTGATCTTTAGTAAACTAAACAAGAACATACACTGGAGGAAAGAATCCCTATTCAGTAAATGGTGCTGGGAGAAATGGATAACCACATGAAAAAGAATGAAACTGGACCTACACCTTTCTGCACTCACAAAAATTGATTCAAGATGGATAAAAGATCTAAATCTAAAGCATGAAACAATAGTAATCCTCAAGGAAAGTATGAGGGAAACACTTGAAGGTATCAGCCTAGGGAAAAACTTTGTGAAGAAGACATCTGCAGCAATTGCAACAACAATGAAAATAAATAAATGAGACTTAATTAAACTTAATAGCTTCTTTACAGCTAAGGAGACAACAACAAAGCAAATAGACATTCTTCAAAATGGGAAAATATATTCACATATTATTAATCAGACAAAACCTTCATAATTAGAATCTACAGAGAACTCAAATTAAGCAACAAAAAAAGAGCCAACCATCCCTTAAATCAATGGGCAAATGAGATGAATTTCAGAACCTTTTCTAAAGAAGACACATGAATGGCTAACAAACAAATGAAAAAATGCTCATTGTCCCTAATCATCAGGGAAATGTGAATCAAAACCACTCTGAGATGTAACCTAACCCCAGTGAGAAATCTCAACACTGCAGATGCTAGCGTGAATGCGGAGAGAGGGGAACACTTTTACACTGCTGCTGGGACTGCAAACTAATACAACCTTTTAAGAAGAAAGTATGGAGAATTCTCAATGAACTGAAACTAGACCTCCCATTTGATCCTGCAATCTCATTACTGGGCATCTACTCAGACAAAAAAAAAAAAAAAATCCTTTTACTGTAAGGACATTTGCACTAAAGTGTTTATTGCAGCTCAAATCTATAATTGCCAAATTGTGGAAACAACCTAAATGCCCACCAATCCAAGAATGGTATCACAAGCTGTGGTGTATGTATACCATGAAAAACTATTTGTCACTAGAAAAGATGATGACTTTACATCTTTTGTATTTTTTTTTATTGAATCATAGCTGTGTACAATAATTCAATCATGGGGTACAGTGTGCGGGTTTCACATACAATCTGAGATATTTTCATCAACCTGATTGACATAACATTCGTGAGATTTTCTCATTTACTATGTGAAAACATTTTTGATCCGTATTTAGAAGTTTTAAGTGTTTCCGTAGTGTAGTGGTTATCACATTCACCTCACATCTTTTGTATTAACCTGGATGAAGTTGAAACATATTCTTCTTAGTAAAGCATCAGAAGAACAGAGAAGGAAGAACCCAATATACTCAATTATAATTTGAGGCCAATTGATGCTAGTACATGGTGGGGGGTGTTGGAAGGGAGTAGTGCAGAGAGGGAAGGAGGGAGGGCAGTGGGGAATCACGGTGTGTAATACACCTCTTGGGGTAAGGACACAATTATAGGCCAAACTTTACCTAGCAAATGCAAGCAAGTAACCTGGTTCTTTGTACACTCAATGATTCCCTAACAATAGAAAAAGAAAGAAAAGTTTAGTATATGAGATCAATTTTTATGAATGTTTCATTTTGTTTGAAAAGAAAATTAATTTTCTAATTGAATACAGAATTTCTTGGATATTTAATTCAAATCCTATACATTTAATTTTTCTTTATCCAACTTGACAGTTGACAATGGAGTAAAGGTTGATAGTTAAAACTGTAACTCTATATCTATTTATTCCTTTACAGTTTTTGTTTCATTTATAGCATTACATATTTGGCATTTCAAGGCATAAATAAGCAAATAAAACCTCATCTTCCCTGAGTTTAGAACTAATCAGGAGACAAACATATACCATTACATGAAGATGAAAATATCTCAGTTATGATTATTACTGATACAACTGATAGGAGAGTATGGCTTTAGAACTTTAGCTGAGTGATATTCATGTTTCATCTATGCTTTAAGCAGACTTAGCCATCCCATCATAGGGACCGCTTGACGACTGAATGCCATACCTACAAAGGCAAACTCATACTGCGTATCAGTGAGCCGAGTATTGCACTTACCATTTGTATGAATACAGTATAGTTCAAACAAGAGAAAGAGAAAGAGATGTAGAGCATAATGATTACTATTCCAAATTCTTTTTGCTTTGCTTTCTGTGGAGAGAAGTAATCAAGCAGTGCCAGGAGTATATCTAGAAAAATCTCTCATATGGGACATGAAGAGTAGAGAAAGGATATTACTCTCCTAAAGCATTAAGTTGAACAATATGAAATTACCAATAATTTCAGCTCAATAACCCATTTTTTGACTTGAAAATATAGCAATTTCATTTTTCAGAGTTATTTTACAAGCAGTATTAAGTTTAATGAGTTTTATGTTTTTGTCTTGCTTTATGTCTTTTATACATATAACATAGCTTTCTTGAGCACTTTTAATTTTTTTTTAACTTTTTGTTTTAGTAAATAAGTTCAGGTTTACAAATACCTTACAAGAATAAGAATAATTCATAACACAGCCATATATTCTTTCCCCCAAATCACGTATTTTTAACATTGCTAATATTTTGCTGTTGGCTTTTAAATCTCTGTGTCACTATGTATGTATGTATGTATGTATGTATGTATGTATATACACACACATGTCTGTGTGCTTTTCTTTTCTAAACCATTTTAAGGTAACTTATTTATGTCCTGGCCCTCCATATAACCACAGTAAAATTATCAATGATAATATATCTAATGTCATATACTCAATTCGATGCAATGTTTGTATCCAATTTTGTCAGTTGAGCCAATAGGGTCAGTGTAAGTTCAAGCATTATACTATCTCATGTTTGTCATGTCTCTTTAGCTTCCTTTATTCTAGAATATATTTTCTTTGTCTTTTTAAAAATATGTTCTGACATTAACATCTTTGAGAAATACATACACCACTCTATCTCCCCTTGGATTTTTTTTGTTTGTTTTAATAGAACAATCTTCATAGCTGGTTTATCTGATGCTTGCTAAAGACTAGATTGAGAGTATGCATTCTCAACCAGAACACTATATAGGTGATGCTGATGGTTAGTTATTGTAAGTATGGATTTGTGAACTTATTGTCAGGGTTTATATCTAGATGTACACTATGTCCATCTACCCCTCATTGGTGATGTAATTTTGATATTAATTTTGATCATCCAAAGCATTTCTTCAATTCCTTCATTGTATTGTTACTACATTTTTCCTTGCATCTAATACAAATCTATAAAGAAACTTTAAGACCATGTAAATATGTTCTGCATTAACATTTTCCCCTAAATTTAGCATCATTTGATGAATCTTGCATGCTACAATATTCACTCTCATGATGGCAAACTACTGTTTTTCCAGAACGTCCTCTATATTTACTAGCACTTGTCATTCTTCTGTAAACAAGAATCTTTCCTCCCTTTGTCTGGATGTTTATTTGTTCAGTTGGTTAGGTATTCTTCCTATGGACTAATGAACTCTTCTAAATGTTTCATAACTAATTACTCTACTTAATGATTTCTTCTATTTATTTTACTGTGAATTATGTTTTGTTTCCTATTATTAATATTGTTAGGCCCTGCCCTGCACCAGAACGTAGCCAGGTTGATGTGGAAAAGGTTCATGCTGAACAGGCAAACGTTGAACAGATTTATGCTGAACAGACATGTCTCCAGCAGGGAAGCACCTTATAGAGGTGCCTTCCTTGCCAGAGTCAGCTTCTGCTGTGACCCTGGAAGCACAAGCCACAGCTAACCAGAGAAGGAGAGCCAGCAGCTGCTGTGGTAGTGGACAATGCAACAGAGGCACGACTGCCACTGCACATGGTCTGTCCTGCCCTCTGGAGCTGCCATGCCTAAGGTGGGGAGACTTGAAGTTTCCAACTTCAGCCTCACTCTTTCCACCTAGTGTTGGGAGATGTGCTGGATCATCCCCCAGCTTCTCACTTTCTAACTGGCAAGAGAAAAGTGCCCTTTTGGTCTCCAGCTTCTCTCCTGAGAGTTAAGGGGGATGAGTGGGCCTGAGAGGAGACATATTGTCCCAGTTTCTCTCCTTGATAAGGGGGAAGATGAAGGGTTGTTTCTAGTGGCAGGGAGTAGTAACCAAGTTACTAGTAGAGGCTGTTGCCCAGTCAGAAAACATAATGTGGAGCCCCTAATGACCTTATACTGACCTGGGACCACTGGTACCATTAGCATACAATTGAACTTACAAATTTTAATAACACGAGTTCTCCAGAAAATTTGAGGGAGGACCAAACATGCTAATTAAGAAGTTTTGTTGGTCACTTCATTCTGGTCAAAGGAACAGTACAAAAAGAGGACATTTCAATTCTAAATATTTATGCACCCAAATTAAATGCTTCCATATTTAAGAAGCAGTCCTTGATTGGTCTGAGCAATATGGTATCCCATAATACCATAATACCTGGGAACTTTAGCAACTCTCTGGCAGAACTGGATAGATCCTCTAATCCTCTAAACAGAAACTAAACAATGATATAAGGGACTTAAATAGAACCCTAGAAAAAAATGGGCTTAATAGACATATAAAGAACACACCATCCCAAAGCTAAGGAATAAACATTCTACTTATCAAACCAAGAACATTTTCCAAGAGATCATATTGAAGGACACAAATTAAATCTCAATAAAATTAGCAGAATTGAGAATATACCTTGCATCTTCTTAGACCACAAGGCAATTAAGGTGGAAATCAACTCCAACAAAATTATTCATCCTCTCCAAAAGGTGTGGAAATTAAAGAACTGTGTGGTGAATGACAGTTGGGTCAAGGAAGATATAATGAAGGAAATTGTTAATTTGTCAAACATAATAACAATGAAGACACAACCTAACAAAACCTTAGAACTGCAAAAGCAGTCCTGAGAGGGATATTTATCACATTAGATGCATACATCCAAAAAACAGAAAGAGACTATGTCAACAACCTAATGAATCATCCTGAGGAAATGGAAAATAAAGAGCAATCCAATCCCAAATCTAGCAGAAGAAAAGAAAGAACCAAAAGAGAAGGAAATGAAATTGAAAACAAAAGAATCTTCAGAAAGTTAATAAAACAAAAAATTGGTTCTTCAAAAATATAAATAAAATTGATAAACCACAGGCAAGATTAACTAGAAGCAGAAAAGTTAAATCTTTAATAACATCTGATACCACAGAGACACAAGAGTTATCTCTGACAACTACAAAAAACTCTAGGATCATAAATTTGATAACGGGGAGGAAATGGACCAATACCTGGAATCACACCTCCCAAGGCTTACCCAAGAATAGATCTCTTAAACAGATCAATATCAAGCATCAAGATTGAAGAAATAATAAAAAATCTTCCAACAAAAAAAAATCCCAGGACCAGATGGCTTCACACCAGAATTTTATTAAGCCTTCAAAAATGAGCTTGTACATATACTGCAGAAACTGTTCCAAAACATTGATAAAGAAGGAACCTTTCCCAACATGTTCTATGAATTAAACATCATCAAAACCAGGAAAGGACCCAATCAAAAAGTATAATTACAGACCAATTTCACTAATGAAAATAGATGAAAAAATTCTGAATAAAATCTTAGGCAATAGGTTACAGCTACACATTAAAAAAGTTATACATCACAATCAAACAAGGTTTACCCTAGGATTGCAAAGCTTGTTTAACATACAAAAATTCATAAATATAATTCACCGCATCAATAGAAGCAAAACGAAAGACTATATGATCTTGTCAATAGATGCAGAAGAAGTATTTTATAAAATTCAGCATCCTTACCTAATAAGAACACATAAGAATACAGGCATAGGCGGCAGCTGTGACTCAAAGGAGTAGGGTAACAGCTCCATATGGCAGAAGTGGTGGGTTCAAACCCAGCCCCGGCAAAAAAGTGCAAAAAAAAAAAAAAAAAAAAAAAAAAAGAATACAGGCATAGATGGCAATTTTATTAAACTGTTTAAAGCAATCTACGAAAAACCCACAATTAATATCATATTGAATGGAGTAAAAATGAAGGCTTTTCCACTTAGAACTGGAACAAGACAAAGATGGCTTCTATGGCCACTACTATTCCACATAGTGCTGGAAGTTCTCGTCAATGAAGTCAGCAAAGAGAAGGATATAAAGGGCATCCAAATGGGGTATGAGGAGTTCAAACTCTTGTTCTATCCTTATGATAGGATCTTACACTTAGAAAACCCCAGATACTCAACCACAAGAGTCTTGGAAATGTATAAAACCAATGTCCACAAACCAGCAGCCTTTGTATATGCCAATAAGAGCCAACTTGAGAAGCTAATAAAACACTCAGTTCCCTTCCCAATATCTTCAAAGATGATGAAATATCTAGGAATATACCTTAAAAAAAGAGGTGAAGGACCTATATGAAGAGTATTAAGAAACACAAAGGAAAGAAATTGCAGAAGACCTTAATATACCATGCTCTTGGCTGGGAAGAATCAACATTGTTAATATGTCTATACTACCCAAAGCAATCTATAGATTCAATGCAATACCCATTAAAAAAATGACATCATACTGTGAAGAACTGGAAAAAAATAGTTCTTTGTTTTCTTATAGAACCAGAAAAACCCCTGTTTAGCCAAGGCAGTTTTTAAAAATAAAAACAAAGCTGGAGGCATCACACTACAAGACTTTAGGTTATATTTAAAGTCCACAATGATCAAAACAGCATGTTGTTGACACAAAATTAGAGACATAGACATATGAAGCCAATAGAAAACCAAGAGTTAAAACAAGTCTCTTATGTACATCTGATCTTTGATAAACTAAACAAAAGTATACACAGGGGAAATAAATGTCTAGTCAATAAATGGTGCTGGAAGAACTGGATAACCAAATATAAAAGACTACAACTGGGCTTACACCTTCCATTAATTAAAAAAATTTACTCAAAATGGATAAAATACTTACATCTAAGATATGAAATCATCAAAAACCTAGAAGAAAGTGTGAAAAAAAAAAAACACTTGAGGATGTCTCCCAGGGGAAAGATTTTATAAAGAAGACTTCAGTGGAAATTATAGTAACAGCAAAACAAATGAACGGGACTTACTCAAACTGAAAATCTTCTGCACAGCTAAGGACACAACAATTAAAGCAAATAGACAACCTTCATAATAGGAAAAAATATTGTCATGTTACAAATCTGACAAATGTTTGATAACTGGAATCTACAGAGAACTCAAATTCATCAAGAAAAAATAGTAAATGCATTGACTTGATTGAAGATGGCAGCCGAGTAGCAGCTTCTGTGCAGATGGGTGCAGTAAGAGTGGGGAGAGAGGACCCCAGTCATCTCTGGCCGGTGGGTTTGGCCCAAAGGCTTCCCTTTGGTGATACAGGAGGTCAATAAGAGACTTCTGGACCCCACAAGGAAGACAGAAGCAGTGGAAAACTGGCAAGTGGTGGGTGCGTTTGTTTGGCCAAAGGCTGCTTGCAGATGTAACCACAGCAATGGTGAGATTGCAAGCCAGAAAAGTCTTACCTGGAGGCTGTTTGGGGTTTTTTTGGACTTGGACACACAATTGAACTGCCTTGGGAGATCTTGGACCAGTGTGCATATGACTTTACGTGTTGTCTGGGGCCCCAGACTGAGCCACTGAGCTGGAAAGGAGGCAATATCGTTCAGCTGTGGGCTACCCCTATGTGTCGCAGTGCTGGGATCAGCCGGGAGACCTTGGGAGAGTAATCTAGTGACTGTGCCCAACGCAGGGATTGAGACACTGGGCAAGTGTGAAGATCCAAGTGTTTGGCAGACTGATAACCATGGCCCTCGGGGACACAGGGGGAGACTGGATTTGGCACACTGGAAAACCAGGCAGCCATGCCAGGAGAGATCCCAGGGATAAGTGCTTTCCCTGGAAAGTTTCTGCTTGGCCAAGGTTTATGGCTTGGAGTGTCTTTTGAGTGAACTGAGGAGACATTTGTGCTCCCAAGCCTGCAGGGTCTGAGCAATCAGCAGAGGCCTCCAGTCCCCATCTCGTACAGCTGTATCAACATTGTGATTAACATCTCATACCTCAGAAGATCACCTGTTGCCAGTCAATACTTAGCAAGATATATATACTGTTTGGTTTCTTGGCTGTAGGGTTTTTTTGTTTTTTGTTTGTTTGTTTGTTTGTTTTTAATTTCAACATTCTTCCTTGGCATTTTTTTTTCTTTTTTTTTTCTTCACCATTCTACTTTAAATCCAATCTTCTATTTTTGCCTTCTTCAACAATTAGAATTTCATTTTTGCTAGTGTGTTTGTCCCTATAATTTCCCCCCCCCCTAATTTTATCCCATAAGGGTTTTTGCTTGTTTGTTTTTCAGTTTGAGTTACAGTATTTTTGTCTTTCCTCTCTACCTGGTAAAAGTGGGGTATTGTGTATTTTGTCTGAGATGGCTGTCAAAGAGCTGTTATCCTCAAAGGAATCACACAACCCAGCACCCCCAGAGGTTGGGGTTCTTTAAGGATGGGTCCTAGTACCCTACAACAAACCTATATTTCTTGTGTTTCTCTCTTTTAGTGCCTCTCTTCATTGTGTCAATATTTCCTTTTACTCACCCTCTCTTCTTTCTCTCTTTTTTTTTCTTTTCTCTCTTCTTTACATCTTTTTTACCTTCTTGCTCTTAAATCTCTTCATCCTTCTGGTCTCGCACCAGAACTCATTAAAACTTCAGGCCAAGGGGGTGGAGCAAGATGGCTGACTGGAAGCAGCTTCTGAAAAAGGCTCCTGTCCAAAAGGGAAGATAACCTCCAGGAACTGCAAAATTAAGCTGAATACTGGGAACCCAGCCGAGAGAGAGAAGTGATTTCGGCGGATCACCTCTGCTGAGACAAGCTGTGACCCCAAGAAAGCAAGCTTCAGGTACAAAATTCATCTGAAAGGAAAAGTGTCCATCCCCTCCCCCAAGAAAGCTCTGAGTTTCTTGCTTTTCTGTTTCCTTTCTTTTTATTCTCCTCTTTTGCTCCTGTGAGTTTTCTACAGACAAGCAGTGAACTGTGGACCTCTTGTCTCA
>CAUYRH010099944.1:0-16936 GCA_963574655.1 Perodicticus potto | reverse complement strand
CTACCCTTGAATTCCTCTTTGGCCTTAAGCAACTACAAACAAAGAGCAATAAAAATATTAGTCTTATTGTGGTATATGTACATCATGGAATACTATGCAGCCATAAAAAGATGGAGACTTCACACCTTTTATGTTTACCTGGATGGAGCAGGAACATATTCTTTTTAGTAAAGTATCTCAAGAATGAGAAAAAAGGTATCCAATGTACTCGATACTACTATGAAATCAATATATAATCACCTACACACTCATACAAATGGCAAAACATAACTATAGTCCAGAAAGTAGAAGGGAAGAGGAGAGAGAGGGGAGGGGAGAGGGGGTATGGGAGGACGGAGGGGACCTCACCTGATGTGCATGACATTTCAAAACTATTAAGAAATGGGTATAATTGTGATGGATGTGTTACTTAGTTCAATGTAAACATTTCACATTGTATATCGAAGCAGTACCCTGAACCCCATAAATGCATCAATGTACAAAGTTATGATTTAATAATTAATAAAGAAAATATATTAGTCTTGCTTCTGTGTTATGGTCTTTTTGGGCCACTGAAGATAATATATTAAAAGAAAATATTTGGGAACTTATAAGTTAGAAAGCACTTATAGGTAAAGAAAATATAATAAAAATAAATAAAGTTGCAGAAAACACATAGATCTTTTGAAATATGGCTCTGTTTTGTGAAAAGCAAATGGGACTTGTGAAACGTAAAAGGAACCATGCTTTAAAAGTTTTAAAGTATGGCTTAAAAAGGATGCACCTGTCATCACTTCACTTCTATACATGTACTTGTTCTAAAAAATAAAAATGTAACTACATTCCCATGCTTTAACAGTAGATGTCACTGAACCTTCCCTAGACAAATCTTACACTTGCTCAGATTCAGATCAAAGGGTGATACAAGCTCAGCTACTTTCCTATGTGAGCACCGGCAACTTTTACCCTTGTACCCTAGGTAGACAATAATGAATGGCATCTTTAATTAGACACCTGAAGTGCTCAGTATTTGAACAGGTCATTTCCATCCATGTCACCTCTTGTTCTTAGATTCCATGTTCTCACTGGTGATTACTGTTGTTCAATGACCTTGGCTGAACGAGTCAGCTAGGAAAGACTGACTGCTCCACACAGTCCTCTTAGATAACTCACTAAAGCAACATTAAGAAAAATTAAAAATGAACGTGTCCTTCATTTTGTGAAGTTTTGTCATGGGTCTTTTTCTCCAATGTTAACTCTATAGAAAGAATTGTTCCCCTAAATATGTATCTCTTTGGTCTGAAGATAAAGGATGGTGGAGACTTTGAAGTGACTAGTGCCAAATCCAGGGGGTTGCTTTGGAGATTTTGGTTATTTCCTGCCTACTCTGGACAAGTCATTATGCTAATATATAGTTACATATTTTGGGGAAACTTACATTCAAATAAGAGATACACTGTATGTACTCAGAAAATGATTGGGTCTAGGTAAGTTTAGAGAAGAAAGAAATCAGTAAAGTCTTCAATGGAAAAAGGAAGCATTGAGGTTGGGCCTCGAAGAATAACTGGAAGGTGACTTTTCTCAAAAGAAGTAAGTGCATGAACAATTTTGAAATTTTGTGTAGAAAAAAAGGCATAATTCCATTTGTCTCTTATTGTTATTTTAAATTGAAGCATAATATATGCACAATAAGTACACAAATTGTAAGTGTATAGTCTGACGAATTTTCACGAAGTGAATATACCAGTATAACCAATGCCACATTAAGAAACAGAATCTTATCAGTACCACAGGGGACTTCTTGTGACCCTTCTAAATATTAGAGCCTTTTCCTAAAAGTAACTAATATCCTGACTTTTATTATCTTAGATTAATTCTGATTCTTAAAAAAAAAAAATGTGCAAAATAATATGGTATTTAATTATGTATTATTATGTATGTAATTATATGTATTATTATGATGTATTTATCATGTACTTTTTCACAACATAATTTATGAGATTTAACTATGTTATTGTAAGTAGCCATGGGTCATTTATTGCCATTACTATATAGCATTCTATTGTATGGATATACCACAACCCAGTTAACCTTTTTACCTGTCATAACATATGGGTTTTTTCCGTTTTGGCTTTCATGTTCTGCTGTGACTATTATTGCTTGTTATTTTTGGATTTTTGTGCACATTTGAACACATTTTTCGCAGAACATATATTTCAGCTTTAATAGATATTGTAAAAAACTTTCCACAGTGTACGAGGGCTCTAACTACTCTAGACTTTTGCCAATTTTGGCAATAATGTCAATATTCTGCATTTCAATTCATGTTAGTAGTTGTGAAATTAAATTGCTTTTTGATGTTAATATTTCTATTTGGTTTATGTTTCTGTTTTTATTTCAAAGATAGTACATGCTAATTAAAGAAGATTCAAACAAAACCCCCCTTGATCACCCACTTCGTTCCCCAGAAGGAAATTATTAATAGTTCCTTCAATCCTTTTTCTCTGCTGATACATGTATGCGTGGTGTGTTTTAAACAATAGGATTATGCAATTTATATTTTCTATAACTTCCTTTTTCCTTTTTTTTGTTTTTGTTTTTGAGAAAGTCTCACTCAGTCACCCTGGGTAGAATGCCATGGCATCATAGCTCTCAGCAACCTAAAACTCTTGGGCTCAAGCAATTCCATTGTTTCAGCCTCCCAAGTAGGTGGAATTACAGGTGCCAGTGACAATACCTGCTAGTTTTTCTATTTTTAGTACAGATGGGTCATGCTCTTGCTTGGACTGGTCTTGAACTCCTGAGGTCAGGCAATCCACCTGCCTCAGCCTCCCAGAGTGCTAGGATTACAGGTGTGAGCCACTGCACCCAGCTCCTTTTTTTCATTGGAAATAAAATGGATGCCTTTTCACGTCTATTTATATCTGCTAGGTATGAGGCTCTTAAAAAGTCATACGTATTATGACTATACATGATTTATGTAATTATACCTTTATTGTTTGCACTCAAGTTATTTTCAGATTTTTATAATTCAAAGGGTTATTGTGAACATTCATTCATTCATTTCATAGATATTAATTTAGTACTTATGTCAATTACTAAACTGGTCCTGAGGACAAAGCCTTGAACCAAATACAAAAATTCTTACCCTTGTGGACCTTATAGTCTCATTAAGGAAACAGACAATAAGCAAGATAAATAAAACACATTACACATGTATCAACATGTAGTTAAACATGTATGTTAGAAATAAGTGCTAAAGCGAAAATAAAGGAAATAAGAGTAGGGAACATTGGCAAAAGAGAGACAGGTTTGAAATTTTGGATAAGTAGGCCCGAAAAGGCCTCACTAAAAACAGTGACATTGTGAGTAAAGATATAAAAGGAAGTGAGGTCCATTGGGGAAAGAGCATTACAGGCAGGGGAAATAAAGAGAAAAGACTCTTAAGTAGAAACATGCCTGGCCAGTGTGTCTGGAATAAAGGTCAGGCAAAGCTGTTTGTTGAAATGACAGGACATTCTTGTACATGTATCTTTAGACAAATTGTGATTTTGCTTGGCTTTAGACAGATCTCTTCACTCCCAAAGCCCCCTTTCTGCACATGTGGGTTTCATAGCACTTCCCCTCACCCTCCCCCCCTTGCACTCCCCTTCTTCAAACTCTTCCTTTGCTTCCCAATAGAGTTAAAATTCAAACACCCTGTGTTATCTGCCACTGATTGCATCTCCACCCTCATCTAGTATAACTCTATTTCTCTGTCACCACGTTTTAGCCATCGAGTAGTTCATGAAATCCTTCAAGCTTCTCCCCACGGGATGGCCTTTGTTCTATGCCTGGAATGCTCTTCCAGAACTCTGGACACAGGTGACTTCTCATCCTTTAGGATTCATGTAAATGTCACCATCTAGAGTGACATCTTTTAATCACTATTTCCTCACTGCCACCCCTTCTCTAATATTCTTTATTACAGCATGCTGTTTATCCCCTTTACTGAAGTTAAAGACCTTTGGTCAGATCTGTTGTATTCTCTCCCATACATTTAAAAACAATTTTCCTCTCTCTTAGGTACAATATAAAAATGATAAATTGTGATTCTTAACTATTTACTATAGTATAAATACTTGTGTTTCCCCCAAAATCTGTATGTTAAAATTCCAACTCCAAGCTTATGGTAATGAGAAGCTTTTGTAGCTGTTGGGGATTGGGGGTCCCAGTTCCCCCAAACCAGTTAACCTGGTTTGATTATTAGGCTGAACTAGAAAGTTCAATCGAGGCACAACAGTAATTGAAAGCAAAAATGAATAGAAACAGAAAATCAAACCAGAGCAGCGCAGGCAGTGTGGACAGAAAGTAAAATTAACCTGCACAAATCTCAGTGTAACGAAGAGACATTGTATTTAGGAACAACAAAGAGAAAGTTAAGAGCATTCTAAAAAGAGCTGGAAGTGGGTTCCTTTGCACAAGTCTCAGTGTAATGAAGAGACATTTTATTTAGTAAGAACAAAGAGGAAATTAAGAGCAATTCCAAAAAGAGTTGGAAGTGGCTCCCTCTCATGATGAGGAGAAGGTGAGAGAAACCGTGCCAAGGTGTAAATACCCTCTTTGTCTCCATTTTGAAATTGGTTGCAGCTCTCCCATTGTCCTCTCTGCACCTCCAGGAATGACTGCCCTTTTCTATTGGCCATTGATTGCTGTCTTCCTCTACTGCTCATTGATTACCTAGGTTACCTCATGCCCACATTCTTTTTTCCCTTTTAGGGGGAGAACTGTTGGGTGGTAAATGATCCTATGGAGCCTCCAGACTTCCTGGTCCTGAAGGCCAGGTTTTCTTCCCATCACCCTTGAAGCCCCTTTCTTTGTGTCCCTTCTCAGAATGTGATTAGCTCGTGAGGGCACAGCACATATGAATGGGATTAGTGCCTTTAAAAAGAGGCCTATGAGGGCTTCCTTGTCCCTTCTGCCATGTGAGGATATAGAGAAAGGACAGCTGTCTATAAACCAGGAAGCAAGCCCTTGCCAGACACCAAGTCTACTGGCACCTTCGTCCTGGACTTCCCAGCCTTTAGAACTATAAGAAATACATTTCTGTTATTATTGCTTAGTAATACTCCATGGCAGCTTGAACTCAGGCACCATTGTTCTCATAAAAATTCTACCACAAGGGTATATGTCACAGTATCATAACAAATGGAACATGTATATAATACATCAACACTCCTTTGCAAAATTTTTCCAATGAGAAATTGTACCAGCCTATTAAATCTCAAATGAATTATAGAATGGATGCCTGTGGCAATCATGTCTGCCTCAGGAAAGATTATAAAAAGATACATAAAATTTAACTTGTATCGTATGTGCCAAATTAAGGGGCAATACCTACTAAAAACTAAGCATTGGAGGCCGGCTCACGTATATGAAACTCATGATGACTGGGAAAAGAAAAACAGAAGCTAGACATTCTCAACCACAGAAAAATAAGAAAGATCATAGCTAGCAAACCTCTATTTAAAATTCTGTAAATTCTGTATCAACTGACTTCCCCACCACCACTTAATCTATAAACATAAAACCCCAATATAAAATGTGTATGATGGCAAGAGAAAGGATGCTTCCTTTTTTCCTAAGTTATCAGAGTCTTAGTTGCCTTTAAAAATACACCAAACCAAATTCTTAGCTTCAGGATCTTAGTCACAAGGCAGCTTTCCTGCTTACTATGGCTGAGAAGCTCACCGGTCCCTAATTATAAAAAGGTTCTCGGCCACTGTTCTATTTGTTGGTCTTAAATACTGTTTTGGCGACCCCTAGTGTTAAACATAATTTCAACACCTGTACCCTCTACATAGTGAAAGCCCTTTCAATACTTGCTTAACAGATAAAAAGAAAAAATGTAATTTTAGTTAATTTCCATTTCAAGTTCATTTTTCTTGGAGCATAATAAAATTTGAATATAATTTCTGGAAGCACAGGCATTCGAAAATCATTGAAAATCACTATGTTAGAAACTTACAAATTCATTAAGGCTGCTCATAAGAGCTGTTATGCTCTAATTCCACTTCTGAGAACTTGCCTACAAATATACTTCTACATGTCCAAAATGGCCTCTAAAATAGTAGTAACTAAAGCATTCAAAACAAAAGAAATGGCCATCACTAAAAAGGTGATTATTTAGAGTATGATACACCTGAACAGTAGAATATTGTGCAGCTATAAAACAAGAAAAAAAGAATGGTAAACTCTTTACATACTCATATGGGATAATGTCCATGATGTATAAAATAAAATAAAACAGAGTAAAACAAAAATAGGCAAAAACCATTGGATTTTTAAAAGGGGATAAAATATTATACAGCTTTGTATTTGCTTATACATCCGTGAAAAATAATCTCCTGAAGGATACACAAAAAACTAGTACGGTGTAGTTACTTTTTAAAGATGGGGTGAGAAATGGGTAGATGGTGGAAACTGCATTCCTTGATAGAATTCTCCATTTCTGAATTATGCCTTGACTATTCAAAACATTACATGACTTTTTTAAAAAAAATTTAAAGCCCGAAGCAGAAAATCAAGGACAAAGAAGGCCTTGCTTTAAAATTAGTTACACAAAATATAATTTTCTCTCTAAAAACATATTTCTTCTGTTCTTTACACATTTTAAATTCGATATCCTTTTCCAGTGGAATCTTTTCTTGAATATTTTTCGAACTCTAAATTGTAAGACAGCATTTGATAGTCACACGGAAGAAACCTAACAAGCAGGATTGAGTTCAGCTAACACTTTGGAGCAGCAAATGCTGACAGCTTTCCTGGCTCATCTTGACGATAAGATCACTGACAGTAAGTGTAAGAACTGTGATATACCTTTATCAGGCGAGAATTTAAGATTCTCATTGACTGTCTTTAAGTATGCATAGTAGATACTCGTGAATAAATTTAACAGAAGATGGGGAAAATATGAATGGAGGAAATTATACAAACTTTAAGAAAGATAGATTTAAATAAATGAAAATATGTACTATATGCATTGATAAGAAAATTCAGTATGGTTCAGGTGACAGTTCTCCCCAAATTAATTTACAAATTCAACATTTAAATTTAAATCGCAGTAGCATTCTCACAGTATTTGAAAGTTTATATTGTTAAATGTGAAGCGTTTGGGTGTTTCTAAGAGTCACTGGGGGGATGTAGAAGTTACTATTAAGATTTATTTGGCTCGGCGCCTGTGGCTCAATGGGCTAAGGCACCAGCCATGTACACCTGAGCTGGTGGGTTCGAATCCAGCCTGGGCCCGCCAAATAACAATGACGGCTGCAACCAAAAAATGGCCGGGCGTTGTGGCGGGCACCTGTAGTCAAAGCTACTTGGGAGGCAGAGGTAAGAGACTCACTTGAGCCCAGGAATTGGAGGTTGCTGTGAGCTGTGATGCCACAGCACTCTATCCAGGGTAACAGCTTGTGGCTCTGTCTCAAAAAAAAAAAAAAAAAAGATATTTATTTATATTTTAAAAGTTAATGTTAATGGATTGCCTGAGTTCACAGGTTCAAGACCAGCCTGAGCCAAAGAAAGACCTCATCTCTAAAAACAGCTGGCATTGTGGTGGGCACCTGTAGTCCCAGCTACTTGGAAGGCTGAGGCAAGAGAATTGTTTGAGCCCAAGAGTTTGAGGTTGCTGTGAGGTACGATGCCACGTCACTCTATCAAAGGTGACAAAGTAAGACTCTGTCACAAAATATATAAATATATATAAAATTTAAATTAACAAATAGAAAAAAATTAGCCAGACATTGTGACAGGCACCTAGGAAGCTGGACAAAAGGATTGATTAAGTCCAAGAGTTTGAGGTTGCTGTGAGTTATGATGATGCCACAGCAATTAACCACAGGGTGACAGAGTGAGACTCTGTCTCAAAACAAAACAAAACAAAAAAAAATATATATATATACACACACACACAGAGAGACATATATACATATATATGAAAGATACTAGATTAATTTTCTTGGCTTTGTTTGACTAACTATAGCATAATTTCTATGAGGATTTCTACTGACAATTCTAAGTTCACCTGAGAAAACAATGTCAAGGGGTCATCAAGAACAGAGGCTCACGCCTTAATCCTAGCCCTCCTGGAGGCTGAGGCAGGTGGATGCCCTGAGCTCAGGAGTTTGAGACCAGCCCGAGCAAGAGCAAGACCCTGTCTCTACTAAACATACAAAAACTAGCCAGGCATTGTGGCAGGCACCTACAGTCCCAGCTACTGGGGAGGCTGAGGCAAAAGGATTGCTCAAACCCCAGAGTGTGAGGTTGTTGTGAGCTAGGATGCCACAACACTCTACCCAGGGTGACAGGGTAACCCTGCCTAAAAAAAAAAAAGTCAATGTCTTTATGAAAGAATAAAATTGCACTGGCGTTCTCCATGTTATATAACAAGACCAATTTCAAGGGAACAGTAATTAATATCCTATGTTACTGGTAAAGGCATAAGCAAGAAGACTAACAGAACAGAATGCTCAGAAACAGACCTGTGAGTATATAACAGAAGCACTAAACATGAATGCAAAAAGGATGAACTAAGTAATGACTAGTTAGGATAACTAATGAATGATTAGTTATCACTGGGAACTCGTTAGCCATGTAGGAAAATATTAAAAATTAGATCCCTAAAGCAAAACAAAACAAAACAAAAATTTCCTCCAGGTAGATTAAAACCTAAATGTGAAAAACCAAAATTCTAAAACTTTTGACAATAAAGGAAACTCTTTTTATGGCCCCATGGTAGGAAAGGGTTTTGCAAGATTTCATTTAAGTGCAAAAAGCACAAACTGTGAAGGAAGGCTGATAAAGTTGACTACTTTAAACTTAACTTCTCTACCACAAAAGATAATCAGAAAGATGAGGTGAAGAAAAGCCACATACTTGAAAAAGATACTTTTGTTGATTATAACTGGCAAACCTACCATCCTAAATATATAAAGAGCTGCTAAAAAATAGTAAGAAAGAAATAAACATCCAATAAAAAATGAGCAAAGAATGTGAATATGCAATTCACAGACACAGAAACACAACAGGCCAATAAAAAAGATGCCTAGCCTCTCTAGTAAATTCTAGATTACTATTCTAGTAAATAGTAAATTCTATTTCTCTCAGAAATATGTAAATTAAAGCCACAGTGAAATTCCATTCCATCCATCAGATTTTAAATATCTGAAGGCAGCAAGCTTTGAGAAGTACGTGGCCCAAAAAGAATTTTCATGCTAGGGCGGTGCCTGTGGCTCATTGAGTAGGGCACCAGCCCCATATACCGAAAGTGGCCGGTTCAAACCCGGCCTTGGCCGAACTGCAAAACAGAAAAATAGCCAGGTGTTGTGGCAGGTGCCTGTAGTCCCAGCTACTCGGGAGGCTGAGGCAAGACAATCGCCTAAGCCCAGGAGTTGGAGGTTGCTGTGAGCTGTGTGATGCCATGGCATTCCACCAAGGGTGATAAGTGAGACTCTATCTCTACAAAAAAAAAATTTTTCATGCTCCTGGTGGGATAGTCAACTGGTATAACCACTTTAAAGAGCAATTTGGCAACATTTATTATAGCAAAGCTTGAAGACACTCATCTGTAGGTCTCAACAATTTTATTCCTGTGTATATGTCCTGGAAAAATTTCTTCACATGATAAGAATGTTCATTGCAGCACTGTTTCTAGTAGCAAAAATATGAAAATGTCCAATGTATTATGGTATATTAATTCACTAACTTACTGCATAGCAATAACAATGAACTAAAGTTACATATATGAACATGGAGACTGATAAGGAGAAAAAGCAACTTTAACATACAGGATGTTATTTACATAATGCTTTAAACATGCAAACAGTCTATTGTTTATGGGTACACAAAATTTCAGCAATTGAAAAAAACAGGAATGTTAACCCTAAATTCAGGATCTTATCCCAAAGTGAACATATTAGGAAGAATATAGAGAACTTCAATTTATTTGTATAGTTATATTTCATTAAAAAACAACAACAACAACAAAGTACAATACAATAAAATGACAAAAGGGCAAGGTTTGATATGTCACAACGGTGGACCCACAGCATGCTTATAAAATTCTATACATTTTAGCAATAAAACATTTGGTATAGCAAAGTTTAAACAAAACCAAAGTATTTTAAAGTTATCTCTCAGTAAAGAGTTCCTTCTCTGTGGCTGTAATACAGTTATTTGTCCATTTATTAAATGTTTGTTGAGAATACAATCTCTGTCAAGCTATACAGACAGCATAAAAGAAAAAAAAAGCATAGGATCGTTTTCTCAAGTAGTTTCTACTCGTGTAAGGAAGTGCTTAGACCAAGAAGTAGGATATAAAGCCATAATAAGGAAGGGATGTACAAGATGCAAAGAGCAAGGAGAGTTTACATCTGTCTGGAGTAGCCAAAGCCAACTTGGAGGAGATGCTTTTGAGCTGTCTTAGAAAGAGACATGTTTACAAAGATGCCGAGCCTCCCTAATAATCAGGGATATGCAAATTAAATTCCATTCTGCCTATCAGATTTCAAAAACGGGGGACAGCAAGGATGGGCAAGTCCTAGACGTGAAACAGTATTTGCATATATCCTTAGTACATCTTCCCGCATACTTCAAAATCATCTCTAGTTCCCTTTTAATCCCCAACGCAATGTAAATGCTATGTAAATGATTGTTAATACTGTGTTATTTAGCGAGTAACGACTAAAGCTCTGTTTACGTTCCGCGCAGACGTGAATTTTGCCCGGATAGTTTTAATTCTTGGTCGGGTGAATCCGCGGTTGGGGAAACCCGCAGATACGCAGGGCCGACCGTGTAGCGGGGCCCGCGGGGAGGGCGGCGTCCGAAGACGTTGGAGAGGAAGGAGCCTGGAAATGGGAAGGCGTGGGAACTGGCGCCGTCCCTGCTCATCGAGGACACGAATTGACTTTCCTGTCACAGACCTCCTAAGAGACGTAGATGGGACCAAAACTCCCGTCTGCTGGCTTCAGGGTTATCCGCCCCTGGTTGTGAAGGGACGGCAGTGCTGCCACTTTAACTCAGAATTACACCAAGAGTTTATTTTAGGGGCACCCTAAACGGCCCCCGGATGCTCCGCACGACGCAGATATCTGCCCTGCAGGAACCCGCCCAAGCCCCTTTAAAAAGCGACCGGGACTCCCAGCAGTGGACGTGCCACGACCTCCCACGACCACAAGTCCCAGCATGCAACTCTCCCAGACAGGAAAGGGCGGCCTAGGTGGCTCAATGGACCATCATGCAACGCTCCCGAAGGGGCGGAGCTCTGAAGGGCGGCACATTTAGCGTCGCCTGGGTAACCCCAATTCCGTGACAGAATGCTCTTCCGCTTCCGCCTCTGAACCATATACGTGAGCGTCACGCAACTTAGTTGCCGTGACGCTATTCTCCTGCGACGGCGTGAGCCCAGGGCGTCTGTGTGGCGGTTTGTCTGCCGTGGCTGAGTTAAAAGTGGCGAGATGACGGACCGCTACACCATCCACAGCCAGCTGGAGCATCTGCAGTCCAAGTACATCGGCACGGGGCACGCCGACACCACCAAGTGGGAATGGCTGGTGAACCAACACCGCGACTCGTACTGCTCCTACATGGGCCACTTCGACCTTCTCAACTACTTCGCCATTGCGGAGAATGAGAGCAAAGCGCGAGTCCGTTTCAACTTGATGGAGAAGATGCTGCAGCCTTGCGGACCTCCAGCCGACAAGCCCGAGGAGAACTGAGACTCTGCCTGTCGCTGCCGGCCGAGGACGCCTCCCTCATTCCTTCTCGAGTATTCCTGATTCCAGTGGACTGATTCCCCGTGATCCTGCTGCCCGCGCTTTCCACGTACAAAACTGTTTGTCCGAAGGTGTCCCGCTTAACATGCCTTTGGAACGCGGCTTTGGGAGACCATCAGGACCCCTGAGAACTGTGCCACCGGAGAGGTCCTAGAGCTGCCACAGAGCTGGCAAGCGTTAGGGAAGACGGCACTGGAGTGAGACGGGATTTGGAGCCTCGCTTTTGACTAGTTGATTGTCGTTGTTTTTTCCATAAAGTTTAGGAATTGTTAAGTCTTTTGGTGTCAACTGCTTTTGTTCGGGTGGAAGGGTTGGGGAGGGCTCTGGAGACCAAGGTTTTCGGAGAGTCAGAGTGGAGGTGGGATGGGTGGGGTGAGGCGGGTGGGGGTGGAGCGTGTGGTCTATGTTCTTTGCCAGGCTTTTAAATCCGCCCTGCACACCTTTGTAATGCTCCCCTACTCCCACTTTATCCACGAGTCTTTTTTTTCCAGGTCCTTTATTATTGAAATTTTCAATTATTATATCCCATATTCCTTTTCTTCCGTTTTAAATTATTATTTTGAGCCAGAGTCTCACTTGTCGCTCTTGGTAGAGTGCGGTGCCATCACAACTCACAGCAACCTCAAAGTCTTGGGCTCAAACCATTCTCTTGTCTCAGCCTTCTGAGTAGCTGGCACTACAGGCGCCCACTACAACGCCCGGCTATTTTTAGAGGCGACCTCTTGCTCTTTACCAGCTGGTCTCGAACCGGTCAGCTCAGGCAATCCATCTGCCTCGACCTCCCAGAGTGCTGGGATTACAGGCCTGAGCCCCCGCGCCTGGCCAATTAAAAAAAAATTTTTTTTTCATTTATTTATTTGAGATAGAGTCTTGCCCGGTTGCCCTGGATAGAGTTCAGTCATTGTAGTTCAAACTCCTAGGTTCAAGATCCTTCTGCCTCAGCCTCCTCAGGAGCTGGGACTACGGGTGTGCCCACTTCCAGATAATTTTTTCCTATTTTTGGTAGAGCTGTGGTTTCAGTCTTGCCTTAAGTCACTCTTCAACTCCTGAGCTCCTGCCTGGGCCTCCCAGAGTGCTAGGATTGCAGGCTTGAGCCATTCTGTCTGCCCACCCACCTTTTTTTCATCTTAAAAGTCTTTGGTGGGTGGTGCCTGTAGCTCCGTGAGTAGGACGCCACCCCATATACCGAGGGTGGTGGGTTCAAACTCAGTCCTGGCTAAATTGCAACAACAACAAAATAGGTGGATGTGGCGGGCGCCTGTCTTCCCAGCTAGTCAGGAGGCTGAGGCAAGAGAATCAGGTTCTCAGACGCCACAGCACTCTACCGAAGGCGATAACGTGAGACTCTGTCTCTACCAAAAAAAGTCTTTGCCGTCATTGCTTTCCCTCACCTTTGAGTAAATTGCATTCTCTTTCTCTTGGAAATTTGTAGCCATGTTTTCAGAAGTGACAAGCTGGCAAACAAATCTAACATTCATTCAACAGTCAACAAATAATTGTTGAGCTTTATGTGGCAGGTGTTTCCTCTGGCTTTGGAGTATTACATTATACTGGGGGGAGTGGGAGGACAAACCCTAGATGTAATAAGCAGATGTCAGAGGATATTGAGAGGAGAGAAAGAAATTGTGTGTGTGGTCAGGGATTGGGTAGTAGGATTGAAGTATTTATTTATTTAGACAGTCTCATTTTGTTGTCCTGGATAGAGTGCTGTGGTGTCATACTCACAGCAGCCTCAAACTCTTGGGCTCAAGTGATCCTCTTGCCTCAGCCTCTGTAGTAGCTGGGAATACAGATACCCACAACAACGCCCAGCTATTTTTTAGAGATGAAGTCTCAGCTCTTGCTCAAGCTGGCTTCTAACTGGAGCTCAGGTGATCCACCTGGGTAGGCCTCTCAAAGTGCTAGGATTACACACCTGAGCCACTGTGCATGGTTCAAGTTTTAAACAGGATGCTTAGGTTATTGAGATGGTTACATGTGAGCAAAGACTTCAAGGAAGTGAAGGAAATAGCCACGTAGAAAATGGGGATTTTGTCTTTGAATTCGTTTAATTCTTGAGACATCTTTTGAGAGACCACACCCATGGAGCATATTTCAAGCACAAGTTGGATTTATCAGGTGTAAATCATAAATATAATTGCTGTAATTTGGTAAATGAGGTGAAGGCTATGTTGATTAGTAAGATGGAAGCACTCCAATTGGTACAAATAATCAACATTGAATCCCATAATGGCATAAATGTATTCATGATCTATGTACAAATGGCTTAATAAAATATATATATATATAATAAAAATAAAAGAAAAAGAAAATGGGGAAATTGCTTTGCACGCTGCAGTGCAATGGTCCTAAGTTGGGAGTGTGTTTGACCCATTGCAGGAACAGCAAAGAGGCAAGTATGGCTGGTGATAGTAAGCAAGGGGAAGAGTAAAGGTAACAGAGGAGGCAACAGAGTAGAGCCTCGTAGGCCAATATGCGGAAATCTGAGCACCCACTGCAAGGTTTCAAAGCAGAGAAATAACATGATCTGGCAGTAATTAAGATCAATGTTTCCCAAATATGTTGGCCTTGGGACTCCATTACATTCCTAAAAATTACTGAAGATCCCAAACAGCCTTTGTTTATATAGATTATAGCTGCCGGTATTTGCCACAATAGAAATTTAAACAAATTAAAAATGTTCAATTCCCTTAAGATAAAAGCATTATATGTTAACAAAAGTATTTTTAATAAAATCAAAATATTTTTCAGTCTTAGTTTTGTTTTGTTTTGGCCAGGGCCAGGTTTGAACCCACCACCTCTGGTATATGAGGCCAGCGCCCTACTCTCTGAGCCACAGGTGCCACCCAATCAAAATATTTTTTAATGAAAAGTCACTATTTTCCAACACAATTTAGTGAGAAGAAAGGCTTAAAAAAAATAGTGGCCAGGTGCAGTGGCTCACCGCTGTAATCTAACACTCTGGGAGACCGAGACGAGTGGATTGCTTGAGTTCAGGAGTTCAAGACCAGCCCAAGGAAGAGTAAGACCCCTGTCTCTACTGAAAAAAAAAAAAAACAACTGGCCAGACATTACTGTAGGCATCTGTAGTCCTAGCTATTTGGGAGACTGAGGCAAGAGGATCTCTTGGGCCCAGGAGTATTTTTTTTTTTTTTTTTTTTTTTGGAGACAGAGTCTTACTATTTCGCCCTTGACATAGAGTGCCATGGCATCGCAGCTCACAGCAACCTCTCTCTCTTAGGCTTAAGTGATTCTCTTGCCTCAGCCTCCCAAGTAGCTGGGACTACAGGTGCCCACCACAAATCCCAACTATTTTTTTGTTGTAGTTGTCATTGTTTGGCAGGCCCGGGCTGGTTTCAAACCCTCCAGCTCTGGTGTATGTGGCTGGCACCCTAACCACTGGGCAATAGGTGCCAAACCTGGGCCCAGGAGTTTTGAGTTTGCTGTGAGCTATGATACCATGACACTCTACCCCAGGTGACAGAGTGAGACTGTCCAAAAAAAAAAAATTGTAGATGTTTAATAGAAGACAGCTAGATTCTGATACCTGCTTTTGCATTCAAACTAGGAGATTATGAAATTTTGGTTGAGGTATGAAAAAATCCACTTCCCAAAAATAAGTAGGAAATGTTCATTGTAACATTGAAACTGGATCAATGAAGTTTTCATTCTGTTATATTAAAATTCATTCACCTACTTTTGAATTTTGAATGCTGTTTTACCTGTACATGATTTAGAACATCATGCATCAGTCATTTGGAAACTTGGCTCACTGAGGCCTTCCAAATGTTGACACATGTGTTATACATATCAAAAAATCACATTAATTAATATCATCACTGACTCAGGAAAGTCTTACAGGATGGAGAAACTGAAAAACTCACAGTATATGTTTGGTATAAGCTTTCCATCAGTTGTTTTTGCTTGATAGCTTGAATTTGGTATCAAACACTGTCATTTTCCTTGAAGTGACAGACTACTTGGTTCATTTTCAAGAAAATGTCTGCCAGATATATGCCCAAGTCTGAATAACTACATATAGTTTGTCCTTCTTTTGTGTAAAAATGGTGTGCTGTGGGAAGAAAAACTGGAGTTCGGTTTGCAGCTCCCAACTGCTTTTCCTTGAAAAAACCATCATAGTTTGCTGGGTAGGAAAAATGCTTTATGCCTACTTCCAATTTTGTCACAGCAAAATATTAAAAAGATGTATCTTCAGGGACAAGGATTTAATAAAGTTAGTAATTTTTACTGCTTTAACAAGGACATTCTTTTCTTTCTTTCTATTTTTTTTTTTTTTTTTTTTTTGAGAATGCATCTCACTCTTTCGCTCTTGATAGAGTGCTATGGCATCATAGCTCACAGCAATCTCAAACTCTTGGGCTCAAGTGATCCTCTTGCCTCAACCTCCCAAGTAGCTGGGAATACAGGTTCTGGCCACAACACCCAGCTATTTTATAGAGAGGTCTCTCTTGTGCTCAAGCTGTTCTCAAACTCCTGAGCTCAAGCAATCTGCCTGCCTGGGCCTCCCAGAGCTCCGGGATTATAGGGGTGAGCCACTGCACTTGGCCAACAATGATGCTCTTAAGTTAAACTGAGTTGGGCTTTTTGCTTGCAATTTGTTTTTAATGAGAATACATAGAAATGAAGAATACAATGGTACAATTTTGTGCCACTGCCTTGATTCATGCAAAGTGTTAGTATTTTTATCACTATTGCTTTTGTATCATCTGCGCAAATGATAACAGTAAAAAGACAAATATAATCTTAGTATTGTTAAGAAAATAGTTTTGACTTCCTGGATTCCCTGAAATTCATATCCCACCATTTTTACTTGAAAGAAGACTGGTAGTAAATTAAACTATATTTGTTTACATTTGGGTACTAAGCAGATTATTCTCTCAAAAATGAATGAAATGAGCCATCACTCTTTTTTTTTTATTAAATCATGGTTGTGTACATAAATGCAATAATGGGGTACATTGTGCTGGTTTTATATATATACAGTTTGAAATATTTTCATCAAACTGGTTGACATAGCTTTCACGGCATTTTCTTAGTTATTGTGTACAGACATTTATATTCTACATTTAGTAAGTTTCACCTGTACCCTTCTAAGATGCACTGTAAGTGTGGACCCACCAATTACT
>CAUYRH010099940.1:0-23320 GCA_963574655.1 Perodicticus potto | reverse complement strand
TAGAAGGGTACAGGCGAACCTTGCTAAATGCAGAATACAAATGTCTTCATATAATAATGGAGAAATTGCCAGGAAGGCTACGTTAATCAGTTTGATGAAAATAGTTAAGATTGTATATGAAACCAGCACATTGTACCCCTTTATTGTACTATTGTACACAGCTATGATTTAATCATAAAGATAATAAAAAAAAAAAAAAGAATCAGTTCTAAGTCACTGTCCTGCAGGAGAGAAGGACAAAAAGAGAGAAAGCTTAACTGACACAGGTAGCAGAATAGGAATGCAAGCAGCCCCCAGGATTTGAGCTGTTAGACTTCACGGGCAGAAGATACAGGTTATGCATCTCAAATCCAGAAATCCAAAATCGGGAAGACTCCAAACAATGAAATTTTTTGACTGCTTCCATGATGCTCAATGGAGCATTTTGGATTTTTGGATTAGGGATGATTAATTGCTGAGTATAATGAAAATATTTCCAATTTTGAAATCAGAAATACTTTTGGCTTCTGGAGCAAGATGGCGGCCGAGTAACAGCTTCCTTGCAACTGGGCACAGTGAGACTGGGGAGAGAAGACTTCAGGCATCTCTGGCTGGCAGGATCTGCCCAGAAACATCCCTTTGGGGGACACAGGGAGACAGCAGGAGACTTCTGGATCCCATGAGGAAGGCAAAAGCAGTGGAGATCTGGCAAGTGGTTGCTTGCGTTCGTTTGGTCTAATCGTTCCGGCAGCAGAAAGTAAGTACAGCAGCAGTAAGATTGCAAACTGGAAAGGCCTTACCTGTGAACTGTTTGGGGTTTTTTGGACTTGGCACTCAGTTGAACTACCTTGGGAGAACTTGGGCAAGAGTGCGGAAGTCTTTGGGTATTGTCTGAGGCCCCAGACTGAGCCACTGAGCCAGACGGAGAGACCAGTGTTTGGGTTGTGGGCCGTGTAGAGGCATTGTGGGAGAACTGCCCCAGCAAGCTCCACCCTCAGGGTCACAGAACAAGCATTAAGCGGGAGCGAGTAGTGACTGAGCAGCCTAAAGGTGGGGACTGAGACGCCTTGCAGCCTTAGCCCTTAGGGGCATAGAGTGAGACTGGTTTTGGCACACTAGGTAAGTGGATAGCCACTTAAGGAGTGATCCCAGCGAAAAGTGCTTTCCTGGGAAAGCTTCTGCTTAGCCCAGGTTAACAATTTAAAGTGCCTTCTAAGGGGGCTGAGGAGGATTTAGGCTCTCCACCCTGCTGAGTTTGAGAAATCATTAGAGGCCTCCAGTCTCCATTTTGTACAGCCGTATCAGCATTGTGATTAACATATCATACCCCATATCACCTTTTGCCCAGACAATATTCAGCAAGATATATATACTGCTTTGTTTTTGGTTTTGTTTTATTTTATGTTGTTTTGTTTTTAATTTCAACATTTTCCCTATAGATTCTGTGTTTTATATGGAACCAGAAAAACACCCTTATAGCTAAGGCAGTTCTTAGTAATAAAAACAAAGCTGGGATACCATACCATATTTTAGGCTGTACTACAAAGCCATAGTGGTTAAGACAGCATGGTACTAGCACAAAAATAGAGACATAGACATTTGGAATCGAATAGGAAATCAGGAAATGAAACTAACATCTTACAACCACCTAATCTTCGATAAACCAATCAAGAACATACCTTGGGGGAAAGACTCTCTATTCAATAAATGGTGCTGGGAGAACTGGATATCCACATGTAAAAGACTGAAACTAGACCCACACCTTTCTCCACTCACAAAAATTCATTTAAGATGGATAAAGAGCTTAAAATTAAGGCATGAAACAATAAAAATCCTGAAAGAAAGCCTAGGAAAAACACTGGAAGATATCGGCCTGGGGAAAGATTTCATGAGGAAGACTGTCGTGCCAATTGCAACAACAACAAAAATAAACAAATGGGACTTCATTAAACTGACAAGCTTCTATACCACTAAGGAACAAAGCAAATAGACAACCTATACAATGGGAAAGTATATTTTCATATTTTGAATTAGACAAAAGCTTGAAAACTAGGATCATGGAGAACTCAAATTAATCCACCTGAAAAAAAGCCAACAATCCCATATATTAGTGGGGAGGAGAGATGTATAGAAATTTCTCTAAAGAAGATAGACAAATAGCCAGCAAACATACGAAAAAACGCTCATTATCTCTAATTATTAGAGAAATGCAAATCAAAACCATCCTGAGATACCATCTAAGGGAGAATGGCCCACATCACAAAATCTCAAAACTGCAGATGCTGATGTGGATGTGGAGAGAAGGGAACACTTTTACACTGCTGCTGGGACTGCAAACTTATATAACATTTTTGGAAGGAAGTATGGAGAACCCTCAAAGAATTCAAGCTAGACCTTCCATTTGATCCTGCAATCCCATTACTGGGCATCTACCCAGAAGGAAAAAAATCCTTTTATCATAAGGACACTTGAACTAGACTGTTTATTGCAGCACAATTTGCAATCACCAAAATGTGATTGTAAATCAAATTTACATTCCTTGTTAATCCCGGGAATGGATTAACAAGCTGTGGTATATGTACACCATGGAATGCTGTTCAGCCATTACAAAAAATGGAGACTTTACAGCCTTTGTATTAACCTGGATGGAAGTGGAACACATTATTCTCAGTAAAGCATCACAAGAATGGAGAAGCATGAATCACATGTACTCAATTTTGATATGAGGACAATTAATAACAATTTATGACATGATGGGGATGGGGGAAGGGGAGAGCAGAGAGAGAAAGAAGGAAGGATGAGTGGGGGAAAGGAAGAGCAGAGAGAGGGAAGGAGGGAGGGGGTGGGTTTTGGCAAGTGACACACCTTTTGGGGGAAGACACAATTGTAAGAGGGACTTTAGCTAACAAATACAATCATTATAACCTGGTTTCTTGTACCCTCAATGAATCTCCAACAATAAAAAATAACAAAAATAAACCACAGGAAATGCTAGGTTTATCAAATATTAAATGACGATATGTGGCTTGGTTCATCTCTAGATTCTCTATCCTATTCCATAGATCTATGTCTCTATTTTTTGTTCCAGTATCATGCTGTTGAACTTAAATATTGTACCCTCATAGTAATTTGATTGTAATCTAAATATTGTTCCCTCATAGTAATAAAGTTAAGAAAAAATATAGAAAATGCAATAATTAAGACACTGTGGTATTGGCAGAATAAAAGATAAATAGATGAATGGAATAGAATGAAGAGATCCCGAAAAATCTCACATAAATATAGTTAACTGATCTTTGACAAAGGAACAAAGGCAATACAACAACAACAAAAAAAAGACAGTTTTTTCAAAAAATTATGCTGGTAACAACTGTAAATTGAAAAAATAAAACTAGACCCACAAGTTCAAATAATTAAGTTTGGGAAATTCTCCTAGAAAAAGCGCTACATACTTCATTGCTGAAAATCATTACTGTCACCTTTGAAGTACTTCCCTTGAGAAGCTATGCACCAAAGCCAGCATCTAGTTAACTCTTCCAGGCTATTTGGAACTCCTGTTCTGGAATGACCATCAGAGTTGTCATTGCACAAGGTCTGGCAATTAAGTTCTTGAATTTATCCTAGAAGAAGTTCTGTCTACCTCATTGCTAAATATCACTATGGCCATCTTCAAAGTACCCCCTTGGCCACCTGATGACTAAAATAGGTAGTTTTTACAAAACTAAACAAATTTTTACAACACAATCCATCAAATGTGATTCTTGATATTTACCTAAATGAAAATGTATGTCCATACCAAAACCTCCAAACAGATGATTATAGCACTTTTATTCATAATTACCAAATCATGGAAGCAATCCCATTATTCCTTAACAAGTGTATGGACAAATAATCTTGGTGCAGTCAGACATTGGAATATTAGTTAGTACTAAATTGAATGAGCTATCAAGCTGTGAAAAGACAAGGTGAAAACTTAAATGCATATTACTAAGTAAAATAAGATAATGTGAAGAAGCTACATGCTATAAGATTCAAACTATATGATATTCTGAAAAAAATCAAAACTATGGTGATAGAGAAAAAAATCAGTGGTTTTCAGGAGTTAGGGGGGAGGAAGAGGTGAGTATATGGAGCACAGAGAACTTTTAGGCAGTGAAATTATTCTGTAGGATAACAGTGGATGAGCTCCATTATAAATTTGATAAAATCCATAGCATGTACAACACCAAGAGTGACTGCTACTGTAAACCATGGACTTCACGTGGTAGTTATGTGTTCATGTATTAGTGGATCAATCTTTTGTAATAAACTCTGTTGAGGGATGGTGATAGTGGACGTTCCTCTCAATTTCACTCTGAAGTTAAAGTTGTTCTAAAAAACATAAAATATTTTTTTTAATGCTGGAAGTAAAAGAAGTCATTAAAGTAAACATCTCACACAACGGAATAAAGTTTCAATTAGTGAGAGAAAAGTAATGAAAGGAAGTCACACAAAACAAACTGAAATATAAATTTTCAAAATATGAAAAAAGCTTGAAGAGACATGAGCTAGATCAAGTAGCTACTCTATATAGTTAAAAGAAATCTCAGAAAAGAGAAATACTAGAGTTGAAAGTCCATTCAATGGGTGAAGACCTGATGGTTATTCAGATTCAGTAAAGTAGACAGGCAAGATTATTCAGAATGAAAGCAAACTCTGAGTCCTAAATGATACAGTTTGATTCATACAAACATTGTTTTAAAAACACAAAAATCAAAGGCAATGGGGCTGTGGAGCTGGGTCAGGAGCCAGGAAAGGACCAAAAAAAGGGGGGGAAGAAAGATGAGAAAATAGCATGATAATCAAAAACATTGACTGTAGCAGTAGAAATTAATCCCTATTTTTGTTGTTTAGTAGTACAATAAACAAGTATGTTCGCCCCAACACTGCAAATAATTCTACCATCAACAGGATACATGTATCCAAACACTTCTGTCCCCCAGATTGTCCCTTGCCACATCACTCCCCAAAGCAACAATAATCTTTAATTTTATGTTTGTAATTACCTTACTCTTCTTAATTGTTTTGTTCTAAATATGTACATGTACAACGTATCTAAATACTACTCAATCAGCATTGCACAGGGTGGACATAAAGTTCATGTGCAATTTATAATGTTAAACTATTTAAAATTGCACACGAACTTTATGTTCATCTTGTATTACTAGCACTCACCATTCTGCTGCATGAAGTAACACCTATTTTCACTGCTGAATAATATTACATTGCAGCATAATTTTATGTTCTTTAATAGAAATATTTGCATATACTATCTATTTTTATCAGTTGAGTCATTTCCATTTTTTGCTTGCTTCAGTTATGCTATTATAAATTTTCATCTTTTAATCTCCTGATACTCAGGTGTAAGTATTGTTTTTGAGTATTAACTAAGGCATAGTTTAATGAAGCATATGGGATAAGAAGAATAAACTTTAGAAAAAATTGATATTGTTTTCCAAAGGGAGTGTACACTCCTGGAATGCAGTTAGACATTGCTGCAGTGGAATATTTTGCTCCTGTCCCATGTAATTATCAGAACTTGTGGATTCTTATATACTCCAAAATCTTTCCTACATGCTTTCACTCCCAAAAGGCAATAACACAGAGTTCTTACAAGTGAATTTTATTCTCTCTTTAAGATCAAATGATCATTTTTCAATAAAAACTATGTATTAGTAAATGAGGAAAGAAGACTTAACTAATATTATGTGAGTAATTGTCAAAGTCGATAGGACAATCAATTAGAAAATTACATACTAATATGGCTTATGGAAATCAAAAAAACAATACTAAAATCATCTTTGCCCTAATCCAGATCTTTATTGTTAATAAATCAGTGGGACAGATTATAGTTTAATCTCCAAAATACAAGGATATTTGGAAATATTTATCAATATAGTTAACCATTTGGCAAATAAAAGACTGAACAAAGGAAAGAAGATATATGGTTATTTAAATATATGGAAAAATCTTCCAGAAAACTTTAAAATCCTTTCTTAATTAAAAACATATGTATATGTTATGCATAAATATAAATATCAAAGAGATACAATATCAAGAGCCAATTTATTGTGTTCCTGTATTTTAGTAATAACCACTAATACTTATGATATATAAAAGCAGTAAGTTTCACAGTTGACAAAAAATAAAATGCATAGGAAGGGATCAAAGATTTGCAAAAAATAGATGGAGTAATTTATAAAATATAATTCACGTGCATAAAACTATCAGCTTAGAACTATAATTCACAATTTCCAATCTACCCCTAGACTGCTTTGATTTCTTTCTTTCTTTCTTTCTTTCTTTCTTTCTTTCTTTTTTTTTTTTTTTGCAGTTTTTGGCAGGGGCTGGGTTTGAACCTGCCACCTCTAGTACATGAGGCCGGCACCCTACTCCTTTGAGCCACAGGCACCGCCCTGATTTCTTCATATTCTGAAGTATGACTGTTTTTTTCCAATAAGTGTACAAAGCCATTATGTGATGGACACTCTCATAATGTGAGATGAAGATGACAGCACTAGTTGTCTGTCCATTAAAACACTCCAGTATCTTCTCCCTAGCATTAAAAATTATGGATTTTAATTCTAAAAAGATAGAATTTATGCCATTCAAAATCATAAATATGTTGCTGAGATAGGGCATCTTAGCAATTTTCTTAAATTATAGTAACAGTACTGCTGAAACAATCATGTTATAAATAATTTATTTTCTCCCATTCCTTAAATCTGAACATTGCACCAACTCATTTTCCCTGGAATGTCAGCAATTTTATGCAAAATCATCAGAAAATGAGATTGTTGTCACTGGTGACTTTGAAGGTCATCTGTTAGATCCTCTTCATTCTATGAATGAGGACACCAAATGATTAATTAATTTACCAATATCAATAACAGAAACTAGCTCCAGCATTGCTGACTCAAAGCCAATATATTTAACTTATTTTCTAACACACACCTGTAGAGGGTTTACTTTGTGCCAAGTCCTGCCTTTGTTGGTTTACCAGTAACCATATAAACCAGTTGCCATTATTAACTTACCATAGTACTAAATAAATTCAGGATAAAAATTCTGAAATACATATTAACATTAGCTTACTAAGGTAAAATGCACTGTGTGAATTACTCTGCATCATCGATCTGTGCTGATATTTAGTGATTTGAATCATTTGGGGTTTATTTATAATTAATTTTCCCTTCTTAAATTAATTTAGTAAGTAATTATGATAATAAGAACCAGTATCTTTTTTTTACCTCAAATTATGATTCAATGGTACCATTCTAAAATCTATACTCAATTTTTTACTTCTCTGATGATTCACACCAGTGAGATGCTAACTTAGAAATTGCCTTTAAAAGAATAGAAATGACAGAATTCACAATAGTATGTGTGAGCAATTTAGGTGAGTTTCCAGTATTTGTTTTGATGAAGCAGATGAGAGCGATCTTTATTAACTCGTAAGTCCAGCTTGCTTGGAAAGAAGAGAAAAGATTATGAAAGGACCAACTCCCGTTCACGTGTGAAAGTCTATGATTCTATGTATGACGTAACTGTTGTCATTCTAGGACTTTCCAACATTTACCCCAATGCATCAAACAGAATAAATACATACATACATACATAAATGTGTGTGTATTTGTGTAATTTGAAAATAAATATATTTTATAAGCATTTTCTAATAAATTTTAAATGCTAGAAATCTAAGGCATCCACAGAAAAAATAATCGAAGTACTATAATAAATTTGGTCTGGTTAATCACTAGAGACAAACAAGATGCACTTTCAAAGGGAAAAATTTAGAACAGATTAATTTTGTACCTGTTCTATGATTTTTCTCCCCAAATTAAGACATCATATTGAACTACTTGGGTATTTTAGTTTTAGTAGAATTCGAAGTAGAAAAGTTGAGCATTTTGCAGTGTTAGCTTTTTATTAATAGCTAAGGCAGCTAACACATTTTATTTTTCCATAAAAGGAAGGGAGTATTGTGATTATAATCACAGACATTCAGATAGTGATGCCAGACTGCCTAGGTTTGGATTTCGATTCTGCCATTTACACAGTACGTAAGTTAAGGCAATCTAACTTTTCTGTTCCTTAGTCTCCTATAAATAAATAGTATACACCTCATGGGCTTAGTATTAGTGTGAAAGGGGTTCACATATGCAAAGTGCTCAGAATGAGCAGGCACATTGTATGCTTTCTGCATTTGCTGTTACTATCGATCATCAAGTTACACTCCTTAAAGGAAATGTCACACCTTTTCCTAAGTTATCTGTTAGCCAAACTGAAAACTATGTGTGCCAATAGTGTTTGGACTTTTTACTCATGTATGAGCAAGTTAAAGTGACAAGTCAAATCATGGAGATAGATATTAAGTTTTGAAAAAAGCTATTTTTTTTCTTGAAACAACATAAATGCTTAGAAAAGAGCCTGTGCAGTGTAATCCATGTATGATTGAACTCTGATCGTTCATTCACTTTTTTTTCCAATGGAAAAATGAGCAAAGCTAGAAAAACATCATGACATTTAAGCACACTTTTCTTAAAATTGATTTTTAAAAGTGAAGGACATTGATAGGTGTCCCTGTTTTTCAGGAAGAAGACTCTGGCTCACCAATCATTCCCCATTCAGAGCAATAATAAAGCTCCCTGGAAGCTGTGTCTTTCCTTTTGCTTGCCACTTTTTTTTTCAGTCTTCATGACACTGTTCTTGCCCTAATTCTTTTTTTCTCTTCAGTCAGATTTTCAGTTTCATAACTCTTTCTTAACTCTTGAATGCCTGTTTTTATTAACCCATTTTTAGTGTTTAAAATGGGAGATTCAATATTGTAGAAATAATGTTATCATTATAAAAAAAAATTTATTTTTCTTTAAGGTAAATTTATAACTAACTCCTGAGGAAATCATCTGAAAATATTAGGTAAAGAGTTTTAAGGGAAATAGAACCTGTTATACTGCCTACCAGCTCTATCCTGACCTTGGGAAAGTTATTTATCATCTTGAGCCTTGGTTTCCTCAGCTTCAAAATGTGTCTTAGATTGAATAATGTGTTTTTCAAGGATAATAAGCATACTTGATCAGTCACATAGTGGATAGTTGTAATTTTTTTCTTTTCTAATATGGGTAAATTTAAATTTCTAAGAAAACCTGAGGAAATATAAGGAACATAACAAAGTAATTTATAACTCATCAATCATGACTTTTTGTCTTTTCATTCCTATTGCTTTTCCACTGCTTTAGGCATCATTCTTTTTTGCTTGGACTATTACAATGGCCTCTAAGTGGTCTCTTGATACTTTACAGTGGTCTCTGGATAACGATTCTCCCATCTGTAACTATATATGTCTAACATTTAAGTCCACAAACTCATCCTAGGACAAGTACTACATACCTTATTGCTGAATCTCACTATGCTTACCAACGGCCAAGGGGAGTACTTTGAAGGTGATCTTATTGATATTCAGCAATGATGTAGGTTGTATTTTTTCTAGGATGACTTCATGACCTTAACCTTGTAAATTCCCAAGGATGGTTATAATGGAATACAGTGCTCTATTTTCTTAGAATACCAAAAGTTATATTTTTTCAATAATTCTCTTTGGCTTGCAGGATGTCACAACCCCTTGTCTATATTCAAGGCCTTCGTAACCTGACCACATTCACTTTTCCAACCTCATTTACAGATACTTTCTATCATGTACTCAAAATTCACTCTCACACCTCTGCTTCTGCTCATCTATTTTCTGTGCTTGAAGTGCCCTTATCTTCCCCACAAAATGAAAGGTTACTCGTCTTTCCAGACTAGATAACATATTTGGTCTACTGAAAAGTTTTAATTAAGAACGTGGTCTTCCAAACTCCATTTCACTCTATGCACCCTCAGCTCTCATGAAAAGTGGGAGCGTCCTGTTTTATAGGAAAGCTAGTTTTATATATGCTTAAGCCTTCTATCTAGTTTTCCATAAGTTTCCCAACCAAATTTAAAATTGTTGGCTTCTTATAGCAACAATATTTTATTTTTGTATCTGTTGCATCCAGTATATTGTCTGCCACATACATATTTTGATGTTAGATCAAACTGTCTTTCAGAATTTTGCTCTCAAATTCTTTGTCTTAATGTATAATGCAAATCCTTTTTCTTTAAGTTAAGCTTCATATAATATCTCATAATGACATATTTAGATTTAATTCCCTACTCTTTAGTTGTAATCTACATGAATACACTTTTAAGGACAGGGATATTGTTGAAAAAATGTGACAAGTTATTCCAAACTTCTTGATGAGGGAATACATGATTCCGAGCACAAAAAATATGTATTAGAAAGACAAGGTTCAGTGGAAATTTTAAAAGTGGCTAAATTGTTCACAGATTTTAAAATAAGAAGTCAATAAATGTGTAACTAATACTATATGGAACTTCATGCTTCTCTACATGCTAATGGTGATATGAGAGCTTTTACCCATTAATCCTGCATGTCATCAAAAATTCATTGAAAAAATAAATGACCTAATCATGACTAGAAAATATATTTTGCATAATCATGGCTCTTGAACAAATTTCTATCCAATTTTTAATTCAATGGACCATTTTGAATGAGCATTTAAATGATTATTTTATATAAAGCTGATTCAATATTAATTAAGTACTCATAGTACATTGGTAAGACTAAAATAATATACTCATTCAGGATGATCACTTTATTTATTATGTGTCAGAGAAAGAAATGCTAATACCATATTCTAGAATTCTTATATTTATTCAAAATTTTTTAAAAGTATAACATTCTTAAAATGTAAAGTGATTCCTGATATTACATTCACATAAATATTTCCCAATACTGACTTAATAAATACTTGTATATTCAATATAAAGAACAAAAGACCATTTAACAGAGGATTTTAAACCTTATGGTACTCCCTTTTCTCCAGTGAAAATATAGAACAAAAGATAAAAAATAGAACACCTCTATAGGGGGCTAACATGAATAGAAACTTATAGGACTGGAAGTGGCCCTGAGTGAGTCATTGAATGAGCAGTGTGTGAATGTGAAAGCCAAGGACATTACTGTGCACTACTGTAGATTTTATACAAAATGTAGACTCAGGCTATCCTATTCTTTAAATTACTATTCTTTCTTCAGTAAATTTAAGCTTACAGTAACATTTTTACTTTATAAAATTTATAATGCTTTTAACTTTTGGCTCTTTTGTAATAATAGTTTAAAACACAAACACATTGTCCAGTTGTGTAAAAATATTTTCTTTCTTCACATTCTTGTTCTACAAGCTTTTTCTATTTTTAATTTCTTTCAATTTTTAAACTTTTTATTAAAAACTACACATATACACAAATTAGCCTAGGATTACACAGGGTAATGATTATCAATATCAATATCACTGTTCTCCTTCCACATCTTTTTCCACTGGAAGGTCTTCAAGGGCAAGAACACTCATGGAACTGTCATCTCCTCTAATAAGATTGCCTTTTATGGATTACATTTTGAAGGATCTACCTGCAGCTGTTTTATAGATATGGAGTATGCTTTAAAATAATAAATAAAAGCATAGTCTAATAAATACATAAACAATAATGACAAATAATGATAAAAAGTGTAGTCTAATAAATACATAAACAACTAGAATGGTCATTTATTATCATCATCAAGTATGTGCTATAAGAGGTCCAACAATTAAAGTTTTGAACTTGTCACTGTGCACTGTTGGCAGCACTGTACAAACAACTCAGTAAGGTTTCATAACCTTGATGTATCAGTATCTCAGAGTTGTGTTCATGTCTACACATGGTGGTGTCTCATGGAGTGCCATTCATTATTGTTGTATGTTTTTGTCTGCTGTCAGGAGAATGTTGAAGCTTAAATTAGAGAAAGAACAAATGTTTATAAATTTCTTACTTACTTGGCAAGGGTGGAAATAAAATCAGGGCCAAGTTTATGGGAATAATGGCATGAAGAGAATGGCAGTGTACACAGGTTAAATGTTTTTATGAAAAGAAAGCATCACTGATGATGAAGTTGGGGTGACAAATAAGGAAAAGAATTGATGATAATATTGCAAAAATTCAGTAAATTGAGTAACAAAATCACCAGCTGAATGCAAGAAGTATAGCAGGCCAAGTAAGCATCATTAAAAAAAAAATAGGACAATCTAAACTGAAATCTTGGTCAAAACCTCATGGCTCTTACATCATGATAATGCACCAGCTCAGATGGCACTGTCTATGAGGGAGTTTATGACCAGTAAACATATAACTGTATTGAAACACCATCCCTAACCACCAATGACTCTTTTCCTTATTAGAAGATAAAGTAAATGTTGAAAGGAAGGCATTTTAATGACTTTCAGGGCATCAAGTGTGATAGGATGACAATTTTGATAGCCACTCCTAGAAGAGAGTTTCAAAATTGTTAGAAGGGTGGACTAGGCACTGGCATCCATACATAGCTTCCAATAGGGAGTACTTCAAAGTTGACCATAGTGATATTCACTCACAGTTGTCAGAACTTGTGTGCAATTTTGTGTGCTATACATTTTTTGGACTGACTTCACACTATTTCATTTGTACCAGTATCACAACAGTTCAAGAGGTAAATCAAAGTAATAAGGATCTAAACAACAGGATGAACTGAAATCCACCACATCTATCAATACTTTCAAAAATATGAATGGCTTGAGCTCCACAATGAAGAGACATGGGCTGGCTGAATAGATTAAAAAAAAAATCTTTGATCCAGCAAGAGTAAATATTTGTCAATGGTTGAGAGGTATGGTTTCAATTTCAGTCTTCTATATGTGGCTAACATTTCTCCAGCACCATTTATTAAATAGGGATTCTTTTCCGCACTACACGCTTTCTTTTGGTTTATCAAAGATTACATGGAAACATGTGGCTGGGTTCATCTCTAGGTTTTCTATTCTATTCCATAGATCTATATTTCTATTTTTGTGCCATTATCATGCAGTTTTGATCAATATTGACTTGTAGTATAATCTGAAGCCTAGTAATGTGATGAGTCAGATTTTTTTTTCATTTCTTAAATTTGTATTGGCTATTCCTGCTTTCCTCTGGCTCTTATGAAATGAAATACTATTTTTTCAAGTTCTTCAAAACATGAGTTTGGTGGTTTGATGGGAATTGCATTAAATCTGTAAATCATTTTGGGTAGTATGAACACTATAACAATGTTGATTCTTCCTGGCCACAAGAATGTTACGTTCTTTTATTTGTTAATGTCTTCTGCTATTTGTTTTCCCAGGGTTTCATAGTTCTTTTTATAGAATCTCTTCAATCCCTTGGTTAGATATAATCCTATGTATTTCATTGTCTTTAGAGCTACTCTAAAAGGTATCGCGTTTTTTATTTTATTCTCAGCTTGACTGTTATTGGCATATATGAAGCCAACTGATTCGTAGACATTGATTCTCTATCCTTAGACATTTGTATATTTTTGATCACTTCTAAGAGCTCTGTAGTTGAGTCCCTGGGGTTTTAGATAGGTATAAGATAATGTCACCTGCAAAGAGAGAGAGTTTGACCTTCTCCGTCCCCTTTTGAATACCCTTGATTTCATTGGCTAGGACTTCCAGAATTATGTTGAATAGCAGTAGTGATAATGGACATGCCTGTCTAGTTCCAGTTCTAAGTGGAAATGATTTCAATTTTACTCCATTTAATATGCTATTGGCTGTGGGTTTGTTGTAGATGGCCTCTATCAGTTTAAAAAAAATGTCCCACAAAGTGGGGCAGAAGGAGATTCTGTCTGAAAGAGATTCTGGATTTTGTCAAAAGCCTTTTCTGCATCAGTTGAGAGAATGATATGGTCTTCATTTATGTGGTGATTACATTTATGGTTCGTTTACATATGTTGAACCATGCTTGTATCCCTAGGATAAAACCCACTTGATCACTATGTATAATTTTTTTAATACTTTCCTGAATCCTGCTTGGTAAGATCTTCCTGAATATTTTTGCATCATTATTCATTAATGACATTAGTATATAGTTTTCTTTTTTTGTGTCCTTTCTTGGTTTTGGAATCAGGGTGGTATTTACTTCATAGAATGTGTAGAGGAGGATTCCTTCCTTCTCTATGTTTTGAAATAGGTTATGCAATACAAGTAATAGTTTCTTTTTGAAGGTTTGGTAGACTGCTGATCTGAAATCATTTGGTCCATGGTTTTTCTTTCTTGAAAGATTTTGTATATTTGATGCAATTTCAGTACTTGATATAGGTCTATTCAAATTTCTAATTCTTTCTGGTTAAGTTTAGGAAGGTGGTAGATTTCCATTGGTCTATTTCCACTACATTTCCAAATTTCAGGACATAGTGTTTTTTATAGTAGTTGTTGAGGATCTTTTGTATTTCTGTGGTATCTGTTGTTATTTTCCCTGTATTGTTTCTGGGTGAAGTTATTTGAGATCTTACTTTTCTGTTTCTGGATAGTCTGCCAATAGTTTATCAATTTTATTAATCTTTTCGAAGAACCAACTTCTTGTTTCACTGGTTTTCTGAATGATTCTTGTATTCTTGATTTCATTTAATTATTCTCTGATTTTAGTTTTTTCTTTTCTTCTGCTAGGTTTAGGGTTGAATTTTTCTTCCTTTTCCAGCTGCTTGAGATGGCCCATTAGCTTATTGACTTGCTCTCTTTCTGTTTTCTGAATGAAGGCATCTAAAGTTAAAAATTTCCCTCTTAGGATTGCCTTTGTAGTATCCAACCAGTTTTGATAACTTATGGCTTCATTATCACTTTGTTCAAGAAATCTAATGCTTTTCTTTTTAATCTTATCCTAAACCCAGCTGTGATTAGTATAAGGTTATTTAGTTTCTATGACTTTGTGTGCATGTGAAGATTCTTTAGTTGCTGAGTTCAACTCATATTCCTCAATGGTCCAAGAAGAAAGAAGGAATAATTTCTATTCTTTTGAATTTGATGACATTAGACTTGTCATCAATATGATCAATTTTGTCAGATAATAAATGGGCTGATGAGAAGAATGTGCACTCAGTTTTATTAGGATAAAATGTTCCATATGTCTGTTAACTCCATTTTTTCTAGGGTTGTATTTCAGTCCATTACTTCTATTTAGAATCTTCCCAGTAGTGTCAGAAGGGAGTTAAAATCTTCAACTATTATGGAGCTGGCAGCTATTATATTGTACGGATCATTTAGGGTTCATTTTATGTACTGAGGAGCATTTAGGTTGGGTGCACAAATGTTAGGAATTAAAGTCTCTTCATGTCTTATGCTTCCCTTGACCAATATATAGTTTCCACGTTTGTCTTTTCTTTTTATGTTGATTTAAATCTAATTATATCTGCAAATAGGATTGCAACCCCTGCTTTTATCTGATTTCAATTTTCTGGGAATATTGTTTTCCATCCCTTCTCCTTGAGTCTTGTTTTATCTTTTGATGTTATATGAGTTTCCTGGATGCAATAGATATCTAGTCTGAACTTTTGAATCCAGCCAGCCAGCCTGTGCCTCTTTAGAGGGGAATTCAAGCTATTCACATTTATTGAGAGAATCAACAGTTATGGTGGAGTTTTGGTCATCTTGTTTTGCAGAGGTCCAGGGCTTAGTCTTATCCCTTGCACCTATGTGGAAGCTAGTCTTTGTTCTTTAATTTCTGAGTATGTTTACTTGGGTGATGGACCAATGCTGTTCAGTATGATGAATAGGTCTGGGTACTCCTTGTAGAGCTGGTCTAGGTGTGGCAAATTTCCTTAACATTTTCATGCCAGTAAAATATTTGATTTCTGCATCACAAATGAAACTCAGTTTAGCAGGATACAGAATCCTGGGCTGAAAATTGTTTTGGTTAAAGAGGTTAAAGACCAATGACCTTCCTTTTCTGGCTTGAAAAGTTTCAGCTAAAAGGTCTGCTGTCATTCTGTTATTTTTCCCTTTCTAGGTAAGACTTTCCTTACACCTGGTTGCTGGCATAATTTTCTCTTTCATATTGACTTTGGCAAAGTTAATTACAATGTGTCTAGAGATGCTTTGTTTGGATGGAGTCATGCTTGGGTTCTAAATCTACTATCTGAGTTACTGGGTCTCACTTAATGCTTTGGAAATTCTGCACCATGATGTCTTAAAGTAGAGCATCAGTACTTTTAGTATCATCCTCTTTTCCTTCAGGAATCCCTATAGTTCAGATGTTTGATCTTTTGGAATGATCTCATAACTCTCTCAGGAAATATTCTCTTTTGATTCTCTTATTTTTCTGCCTCTTTGAATGATTGGGTTAGTTCAAATGTCTTGTTTTAAATTTCAAAATAATTTCTTGTCTATGTTCTACTCTATTAGTGAGGTTCTCTGCTGTATTTGTGAGTTCCTTGAATGTCTCTTTCAATTGCTGAAGCTCTGCTATATCTTTCCTCATTATGAACAGATCCTTGGCAACTTTGTCTTTAAATTGACTAATTTCTTGAGAAAACTTTTGGACTACTTTTTGGATTTCTATTTCCTCTTCTCCTCAATTCCATTCATCTTATTTATCATCCATAGATGATATGAATTTCTGAATTCTAATTTCTGAATTAGAATTCAGAAAATTCCAATTCTGATATTACAGCAATTTCTCTATAAATGGTATTTTCTGGTGTATCTACCTTTTTATCTCTTGGGGGAGTGGATCTGCTGTGATTTTTCATGTTGCAAAATTCTGCTGGTTCCTCCCTGTGAGTATTTTCAGCTTTTTTTTTTTTTATTATCAATTATGCTATTTTAGCTGAAATGTTTCCTCTACATACTCATTAAGCAATAATCTAATTGGAAACACTTATCGGGCACCACACAGACCTATTTGGTAACTAAAAGTGGAGAGGTGAGATCTAATCTAGAGGTGCCAGGAAATGGAGTTTAACACCCCTCTGCCAATGAGTTGGGGCTTTTGCTTGTGGCCCTTCCCCCACAGCCTCACAAAGCTCCCTTTCAGGCTTCAGTGTGAGAGTCTCTGAGGGCTGGCCTAGCTTTGATAGTGCAAACTGATTCTTTCCTGGTGTCAGCCTGTTTGTTCTCCACCCAGTTTGTAGATGCCACAGTATTTTGCCAGAGTTCTGCTGTAAACGATTTGAATGGCTGTGGCCTCCCTACTGGTGAGAGCTGGAGAATGGGAATTCACATGGATAAACACATCATTCCTACCGTCCATAGTACCAATACCCCTTGAAAAAACAAATTTAAATTAGCCAGGAACCTGCAATGGCTAGAGGAGGAGAATCCATGACAGTTCTGACTGAGAGTTTCAAAAGATCTCGCTCTGGTGGCAGTGAGTACCTCTTGCCCAAACAAGTTCAGAAAAGCCACGGTCTTTCAGCCCCAGAGTTCTGGCTGCAGACTAGATAAAATGCAGCCATCACTGGTGGTTGAGGAAGGGATTTGGTTCCTGGACCTTCCCAGTGTTGGTCATCTGCAGCTAGCCTTGTCTTTTTTCAAGTTTCTAAAGAGGGAAGCCAAGGATTGCTGGGATCCCTGGGCAAAGGCACCAGGCAGGGCTTATCCAGAGGGCAGGGGAAAGGTGCCTCCTAGCCGGTGGGAGAGCTAGGAGAGACAGCATCATGCCAAAGTTAGAGCTGCAGTGTCATAATTTCCTTTCACAGTAGGGGCAGGGTGTACACAGCTCAGCAGTTCACACAAGGCAGAGGTCTCTTCAAGCTTGCCAAACACATGGCCTCTGCATCAGGCAGTCCTGCAGACAACATGAGATGGGGGAGGGTGGGCTGTGAGCTCAGGACTGCTGAGAGAAGTATGTTCACTTTTTCACCAGGCAGGATGGGGACACAGAAGTGGAATGTCCCAGGTGCAGGAGAACCCGGACCTCATAGCTGTCTCCTGTAGGGTATAATGAGAGGTCTTTTATTCTCTGCTTGCTTGTGGAAAGCCTGCAGTGGACATCCTGCCTGGGGAAATGGTCTCCCTTCCCTTCAGCACCAGGCACCTTCAGTCTATTTGCTCCATACCTGATCTCTCTTCTCTTTCTTCCTCTTTCTCACCCTGTCAGCCTATCTCAGTGGTGAGGATGTACACCTTGATTTCTTCTCTGTGTGTTCAATTCCTCAATTTTAACTTTTCCAAGTTCACTTCAGTCCAACTTTCCTTTTTCTGGATAAGAGCTTCTAGTGAAAGCTGTCTCCAGTTGACCATCTTGCCCCATCCTCTTCCCATGTTTGAAATTTTTCATCTGCCATTTTAGTCTTCATTTAGGTTGGTATCCATTGGAAAGGGATTACTGTTCTCTGAAGGGGGTAACATATCACCTTGATTTTTCATATTTCCTTAGTTTTTCCACTGGTTCCTCTCATATGGCTTTTCTATCAAAAGCTAAGTCTGGCTTATAGGCTTGTCTTGAAGGTCCTGATATCAGTTCTTGATTGTGTCAGGGAGAAGAGCTGGCTTTGAGTTGCCTATGGGCTGTTGCTGTAGCAGGTTTAATGAACCTCTTGGTTACCTCTGACCTGCTCATCACTTCTTCCTAAGACCTTGCAGTGAGTTAGGCCCCCAGCTTACCCTCAGTGAGGGCAGATGGTACTATGAGTGTAAATCAGCCATAACCTGTTAGCTTGAATTGGAAGAGGCATTAAGAGGGTAAAACATTGTTCTCCTCTTTGTTGGTTGATGTTTGCATGGAGTGAGCCAGCTGTCAGTTGTTCTTTTGTGTTTGTGACTGGTCCCCCAGGCAGAAAACTTGAGTGCCCCAAACTTTGAACGGAAGCCTGTAGCTCCCAGAGGGTTTCTTGATCTCCACCATCACAAAAGTGGGAGGAGGTACAAGGCTAGGTTGGGTTTGTGGCTAGGTTGGGTGAGCCCTCCTGTCAGTAAGTGGTGCCTACAGAGAACTGCAAACTTCAGAGCAATTTCTGGGCCGTGGATCAGCTCCTGTTCCTCAGAAGCACTCAAGCACCTCAGGTGTTAGATGGTATCCCGAAGCTTCCAAATGAGTTCTAGATCTCTCATGTAGCAGAGGCAGGTGGAGAGTGCAGGTGAGTGGGACTGAGTGGGGTGAGCTTGCCCTCAGGATCCACAGAAACTGACCAGTTAGCTGTTGGGACAGGGGCTAAAGGTCTGCTCCCAGGTAGGGGCACCCACCCAGAAAGTCTATTTATGGGGGCAGGTACATTCCAGGCTAGTAGCCCTCAGTGGGCCTCATTTATCTCTCTGCCTTCAATCTCCCCCTGTGACCACTGGTAATTTGGATTTCAGAGCAGCCAAGCTCCCCTGTGACTGTGCTATGGATTCCCCACACAGGATCCCAGTCTGAACCAAGAGTGCAGCCTTCCCAGGAGGCAAAGGTTTCATCTAGGGCACATCACAGCCAGGACCCTCACGACATTCTCCCCACTGATCTGCCTATGCGGGCTTCCTCACCTTCCAGATTGAGTAGGTCTGAATAGGTGAATCCCAGATCATGCCAGTGTCACATGTCACTTCTGACACAACTTGTCAGGGCCCAGGTCTCAGGCCCAGCTTTACTAGGTTCCAGATGCGGACCACTAAGTTACCTTGCTCTGGTACAGTTTCTCTTAGTACAGTTCTCTTCTCTGGTACAGTGCCTGAGGCCTCTCTACTTCAGCAGGAGAAAGAGAGAGAGAGAGACTTAAAGAGAATAAAGCAGTCTTTTTTGAAAAATAGATCTTAGTCTTTAGCAGAGCTTGATAATCTTCAGCAGAGAGACGCTGTGCTGGCGTTCTGTGGGCAGGAGAGGAGACAGAGGCAGAGTAAGCATGTCCGTGATAGAATGCACATGCTCCTTGACTGCCTTCTCCTCCAGCCTAATATCAGGCTGATCTAGGGCCTCTCAACACCACAAGTGCAGAGACCGCCAATTCACCACTGCTCTCATCTCGCAAGCTCTCATGCTTGTTAGGAGAGCTAAATCCCTCTTCATGCCCTTTCCACCAAGGAGTTCCATTATTGAGCTATAGGGTATTTCTTATAACTCTCACTCCTAACCATAGGCTATATGGGCTACAACATTCCAGAGAGAGGCTCAAACAACTTGAGCTCCACAGGGTGCCCCAGCAGGCTTGATGTCCTACCATTTTGATGGAGCCACCAGGCATGCAGCAGCAAGGCAAGCCAGAAAGCAGGTCACATTCTGAGCAAACCTTGGTCCACTGCAGGATCCAAAGAGTAAAGGCCTGAGTCCCACACTCCGTGGAAATCTCTAAGTTGTTACTCAGTTTCTCTTGCAGCATCCATGTTGAGCAACAGTAGGAGCAGAAAACAGTCTGTATGAAAAATTGCAAGCAAAAGTAGTTTGGCAGGAGGCCATCTGCTCTTAATGACCAGGTTCTGTTGGACCCCTGTGGATCCTGCAGTGTGGGCCAGAGTTAGGAAATAACTGTGTGTAAAGGAGCAGGGCAAAGCCTGAGGAGTTGAAGCCCCCTGGGGAGGACAAAGGCACTTGGTGAGTGAAGAAGCAGTATGGCACCTGCCATCCCGGCTCAGGCCTGCAGTGGGAAGCGTCCTAGGGTGGCTGGAAAGCTGTGCCCAGTCCACAAGCAGTTCTTAGCATACTGGTGGTAGCAACCTCTGGGATCTTGTGGGAAGAAACTGTCCCCAGCAGCTTGGAAGTCTGCCTCCTCTCAGAAATGCCAAGGAGGAAGGAAAAACCCTCTCTACCTATCCTTCTCACTGGGTTCCAAGTCTCTGGGGTTGTCATCTGCCAATATCTTACTCCTTCTTGTTCTGCTCTGTGACTTCCTTCTTCCTGTGGAGTCTCTTGAGAGACTTGAAGATTCTGACACTTTCTCCCTACTTTATTATAATCTTATGGAACCATCATCTATATGGTTTGCTGTTAAGCAAAATATCATTAGGTGGTCCATAACTATGTACGAAATTTTATGTGAGAGGGTTAAAATAAAATATATTTTATCACCTCTAATTATAATAATGTATATTTCTCTCTACATATAGGTGAACAAATAGATATTCTATTTAAAATATGGATACTCATATCTAACACATAATAATGACAGAAAGAGCTCTGAAAAAGATATATTTTATTGCCAGTTTACATAGGTACTAATTATCCTCCTAATGAAAGCAATTGCATGTAACTGTTAACAACTACTGGACAAAATTCCTTCTAAGTGAAATTTTTCTCTATATGTTATTTTCATATAAAGTTGAGCTTTTCCTTAAATTCAGATTTAAATTATACCAGTGATCTTCAGTACAATAGAAAACCTGATGTTTTTCAGTCATAACTTCTCTTTCTATTGTGTAATGTATGGTAGGAAAAGAATAACTCTTACCACCATAGAAAATACCTTATCATGGTGGAGATAACTGAACAATTTCCTACAGCCTTTCAAAATTCTAAATTCTTCCCCTACCATTAAAGAACATGTCTTAAGAATTTCTTAGGAGCATACCAATCAGACCCCTAAAGTATGACCTGGATATTTAGTGTGCAAATGATTTATGATATAATTTTTATGACTTTTGTGTTAGAGAAAGATATCTAGGCAGTTGCACCGAGTTTATTCAATTTACTTACATTATTTTACTTCTATAGTTTAGCTTATATCTTAAATTCAGAATTCCCGTTACTTTGTCTATTCAATGACTCAGGACCTTTTAAAACTTGGTCAGCAGCATACTTTTGCTTCTGGCAAAAGCAGAGTAGCATGAAGTAAAACAATCCTTCCGCAGTAATAAACTAGAAAAGCTAGGGAAAATGCAAACATTTATTTACCTGTTGGTGTTTGTGTGCATAGAAGCATCAGAATGGTTGCAGAAAGAACAACGGAGGACCTCATTCCAGAGAAAGAAACTGCAGAGCAAAGAGCGGATTTCACTTTATCTTTTAAGATATTTCTGTTCCTAGGCACAATATATAGAAAGAAGCTGAGGTTTTAGACAAAGGGCCTCAAAAATTGTTGCAGTCAAAGTTACAGAGACCAGCAAGTATTTTGTTTTGTGGCTAAAAACATAAAATTCGAAGATGGGAAGACTGTGGATGTGATAAACATAAAGGTCATAGTAACAAGCCATAAGGGCAAATGATTTTTCCCTTAGGATATTTTCAAAATTATGCAGCTGTGCAGGTAAGAAGCTAAGAAGCGAGTCAAAACTTTCTTACTAGAAAAGCAGTGTTTTCCATAGTCTCGCAATGCTGACTGAAAAGGCAAAGTTTATTAAGTTCAAGATCCACTTGGGGGCCAATATTAATGAATATCTCAGCCTTTCAGTTGGGGATATGACTGAGATGTGGGCATAAACTTGATTTAGAAATAATATTACTGCAAGTATGGGAGTCCATCCCATATGCATAGAGTTCCTGATTAGATTAATTTCATCGGGTATCTATTCTATCTTTTTAGCAAGGAAGGGGCAACTCTTCTCTAATGAAATATAACACAATTCAGTACCTCTACATTTTCAAACAACATATACAATAAAACTACTACACTTGGCAAAAGACAGGGCCAAATGATGAAAAAAAGTGAAAGGTAGACAATAGAAGATGTCCCTAGGTGATCTAAGTATTGGAATTAGTAGACAAGGATTCTACAATAGTTTATGTTCAGTATTTTTGGTGAAGTTAAGGAAGAGATGAAAAAAATGGATGAAAAGATAAAGACTAGCTAGCACAAGAATTGAAATGTCTAAAATTGAAAGTGAAGCACAATGCTGTGGAATAGTTTCTTTTAGAGTTTCAATTTTTTACATTTCATTTACTCAACCCATATTAGAGCAACAATATAGGACATGATGGTTTTAAAATATAATGTTTTCCTCTTAAATTGTGTGCTAATTGGGAAAGTTTGGAATATATTTTGGATATTAGAATGTGTTTTTACTAGAGAAATTTTACTCAACAAACACTTAAACTTATAACAAAAATCCTCATTGGTCATGATCTTTCTCTTAGTCTGAAGTTTTGTTGTGAAAAAATTTAGTTAGAGTGAACTCTTGGCCTCTCTTCTTCTCATAGCTATTACTCTAAGAGTAGTGGATTTTATGATTGGTAAGTGTGGCAGCAACATTTCCTAGATGGCCCCAAAGATTCTTACCCCTTGTTTTCAACATGCTCTATTATCTCTTCATCTTGATTATGGGCTGAATACATGAAAATGATGGAATTCATTCCCATGAAGATGTTATATCCAAATATGAAAGGATTTTTCAGATTTAAGTGAAGTTTCTAATTATAATAGTTTGAGTTAATAAAAGGCAGATTATTCTGGGTGGAACTAACCTTAATAGATGAGCCCTTAAAATGATGCTTAGGCTTGTTATTAACAAAGACATCTGTACCAGAATGTTCA
>CAUYRH010099939.1:0-53626 GCA_963574655.1 Perodicticus potto | reverse complement strand
TCTACATTTAATAAGTTTCACCAGTACCCTACTATGAGGGCTATCTCTCACAGTACGATCAAAATGTTTCTGATTGTACATGAAGCACATTCTGCCCTATGATTGCACCAATGTACACAATTATGATTTAATAAAATTATTAAAAAAATACTTATTCAGATCATTGCCTTTTTTTATTGTATTATTTGTTTATTTGCTATTGAGTTGTTTGTGTTCCTTATATATTCTAGTTGTTAATTCCTTGTTGGATAAAATTTGTTTGTGAATATTTTCTCCCATTCTATAAGCTTTATCTTCACTTTGTTGATTGTTTTCTTTGCTGTGCAGAAGGTTTTTAGCTTGATATAATCTCATTTATCTATCTTTGCTTGTGTTGCCTTCACTTTCGAGATCTTACCCAAAAAATTCTTTGCAAATTTTACAATGCTTTCTTCTAGTAGTTTTATAGCTTCAGGTCTTACATTTAAGTGTTTAATCCATTTTTATTTGACTTTTTAAGGAGAATTAAGGGTCTACTTCTATTTTTCTGCATATGGTTATCTTTTTTGTTTTTTTTTAAAGCACCATTTATAAAACATAACCTGGCATATGTTCTTGGTATCTTTGTTGAAAATGAGTTGGCCATAATGTCTGGATCTTTTTTTCTGAGTTATCTACTCTGTTCTGGATTACGTGTCTGCTTTTATGCCAGTTTAATGAAATTTTGATTTTTATGGCTTTTAGTATATTTTGAAATCAGGTAGTATGATGCCTCCAGGTTTATTCTTTTGGCTTCAGGATTGCTTTGGCTATAAAAGGCCTTTTGTGATACCATATGAATTTCAAGATGGCTTTTTTCTATTCCTGTGAAGAATGTCATTGCTATTTGGATAGCAATTGCATTGAATCTATAGATCACTTTGGGTAGTATAGTCATTTTAATGATATTAATGCTTCCAATCCATGAGTATGAGCTATCTTTTCTTTTTTATTTGATATTTCCTCTTTAATTCTTGCATCAATATTTTATAGTTTTCTTTGCAGATATCTTACTTCTTTGGTTAAATTCATCCTTTTCTCTTTATTGTTCCACTCTAGGTACTCCTCCCAATGTCCAAGAGGGCTATGCAGATGCAGTTTTCTAACAGCAAATCTTATTTTATTATTCCTTGAAAAGAACTTTTTTCTCATAGATGTGTATGTCTTTTATGGGTAGGAAAATTTTGGAGAGCATATAATCTTCCAGACAAATTTCCTTTCAAAGGGCACATTAATAGGAACTTTGCCACATTTCTTCACTAGCTGAGATATAAATCATGAAATATCATAGATAATTCTCTCCCAACATCCAATCTATTATACAAACTCTAAATAATTTTATGATTCTTCTGACAGAAACCAAAGGCAAATCAAAGAATGGTACAAAAGAAATGATTCCATGATTATATTCTCTTTTCATTTAAAAAAATGTGATCATCAGCAATTTCATAATTAGCATTTTCTATTGTATTATTTTATATCTTTTCATCAATAGTGCAAAAAAGCAAAGTGTATCTGAAAATAAATAGGGAAGGGGAAATATCTTGAAAAGAATTTGCCTAGTCAAAAATTGGCTTATATTATTACATACGTGTTTGTATTGGATCTTTATAACAAACATGGCAGAGTAGGAAAAGGGTAGTAACACAGCAGAGCAGATAAGGCGATGATAGTTTTTTAGTCATAAATGCCTCAAATGGAATCCCAGTCAGTTGTATAACCGAAGGCAGTTTAGTGACCATCTCAGAGGCTCTGTTTGCATCACTAGTAAAACAGTGTAATAAAACCTACCTCACAAGTTTGTTGTGGGAACTAAGTGAAAGAAAATAAAGATTTTTTTTACATAGACCCAAATTAATATGTCTATAAATTGCAGCTAGGATTAGTATTGCCAAGGTGTTACTTTTTTTTTTCCACTTGACACACGAGAAGCTAAGATAGAAAGAGGCTAACAGATGTAGTGTTCAGAAGCATGCCCAACTGTGCTGCTAACCATACTGAGAAAACTTCCTTTTTGACTTTTAATATCCAGAGGCAACCTATCCAAATTGAGCACTTCTACTAGGAAAAAATTAAAATTCCATTAGAAAAATACGTATTGATGTCACTTTAATTAGCTTGCTAAATAACATTTTAACAAATGTGTCAATCCAGTTGCAATCTTTCAAAAGTGCAAAGCACAAGTTTAAGCATTGGCAGAACCCTGAAAGGTCAAAGTCAGCCTACAGAGTGGCCCATGGTAGTCTCTCTCACACACCCAACCCTACCCTTGCTAACCAATTCTTACCTTAATGACATAATTAAATGGCTATAAAGTTCCATCATTCTTATTTCTTTAATTAATGGAAGGAAACCTCTTATCTTCTCAATGTTGAAGATTCTGCTTCATTTTGCATAGATGTCAAAAGGCTATTGTTCAATCTCCTCTGTAATAACAAAAGTGCACTAATATTTTAAAAATAAGTGAGAATTTGGATGGCAGTACAAACTTTCAATCAACTTAAATATTGCTAAAATTGGTTCTGTATAATTTGCTGTTGATTTTCACCAAAAGATGTTCTAGATAACAAATATAAACTTAGAAAAAGTCAAAAGCGTGGAATCAGAGAATTCTCTTGAAATTTTTTCTAATCATGAGAGGTACAGCCACAGAGGCTCAAGTTCCTGAAGAAGAAAATGTCTGACATTAGGAGAAGACAAAAAATACACATTACAAATTTTAGAAAAGTTCCTTATCATCTCTTCCATTTTTCCTTTGATCCTCCATTAATTTGCAGTGTAATTCATGCAGAAGTTGAAATGGTGCCATGTATATATGTAGTATGTGATAGCCACATAAAAAGAACCCAGTGATGCTACTTAGCTAGAGAGAGGAGACTGCAGGGAATTTATGTTCTGTAAGCTGATCTTGTTTCCCATGTAGCATGGGCAAGATCCAGAAATTCATTATTCTCAAAGAAAAAACTGAGAAAGGACTGAGTTGGTGGGCCTGGCATGGGCAAAGTGGTAAGCAACAAGGTACGTCCTCCACAGACAATTTGAGAGGGCTTTCTAGAACTATCTGCCACTGTGTGGCAGAGATATAAGTCACATCAACAAAAATCGAGATGGTTCAGAGCCATCTCGAGATTTTCTGATAGTATTAACCAAGACACAGACAAGCCAGTTTCATATTAAACCAATTGTTGATGCCTGTGGGGGCAAAGACCACAAGATAGAAAGAGCTTTTGTTTTGGAGCCCCCCAGGGCCAGAGATAGGGTAAAGATGCAAGCATCCCTCTCTTTTCCTGTCATGGAGATAGAGCAAGTGATGTGGCTTAGTGTTGTGCCCACACAAAGGTGTCTCCCATGCCTGCCATCTTTGTTCAGCAAACCATGTGTCCTGAAACAGGCCAGTAAGTCAGGAGTAAGGGAGCTTTCTCATCATTAGTCATGACAGAAGTGTGGATTTTTCAGTCTTGTAGTTCACTCTAAGTCTCTATTAGCCACTATCTTTCAGACATCAGGGAATTGTCTTAAGGGGAAAAAAGAAGAGTTAGAAGAATAACCTGAAAGACTGAGCATTTTCCTAAAGAGAATAAGTCTCTGATGGATGGCTTTATCATAACTTCGAATAGACTAAATGTTAGAGGGAAACCAGAAGAGGTTAAACTATCGTGAAAGGACCGTAGCTTGTTTTCACCATTCTGTGAAGTCATCGTGATCAAGTCAGGGCAGAGTCTCAGCAATTACAGGACAGCATTGATTTTCAGCATATCCAAGCGTAGCATGAAGAAACGTACAATTCTATGGTGTGTAGATGTATGTATGTGTGTAACATACCATTGGAGAATTGTAACTTTAAACAATCACGATTTTATTCCACATAGTGAGATTATGAATGTTCACATTGTTGATTTTTCACTTTTCATGTCCTACCAATTTTCTGCAATGCGCCTGTATGTGTTAGCATTAAATATTAACGATGTATAAATGCTATTTTTACGTAATTTGTTTATATCTTCCAGTTGGTTCAGTCTAAACCCCTGATTTAAAAAACATGTAAAGTATTTGGTCAGTCAATCCTTTTCCAGTTCAACTAAAATATTCATACATATATAAAAAATATGACTAAAATACTTTTTTAGTCATAAATTCTTTTTAACTTTGCTCTGTTTTAATCCCTTTATTTCAAAGATCACATTGCGTCTTCTTTTTTCTCTTAAAACTTCAAAATGGCCTTTGGCCAAATGCAATAAAATTTTGCCCTGACCTGACATGAAGAATGAAGTATGTATATGAAAGCACTTTGAAAACTTTAAAGGGCTTTAAAAATGCATGGTGGTGCTGGTAGTGGGAAGGGAAAGCGGTAAGGGAAGAGGGGAGGACACAGAACGAGGGGGAACTATGTATCTTCTCCTAGCAGAAATTTCAAAGGTCCTTTCTGAAGGAATTCACAAACAGGAGCAAATGAAGTCATTTCCTAACAGTCCTGAATCCTCATGATCTTACAAATCGAATCCCACGCCTTGGGTGACGTGGTACACCCCTTGACATTTTCCTCCCTTTCGTTGCTGCTAGGAGCAATGGACCTCCTTTAGTAGTGCCAGAATTCCCACAGAGATATGGGTCTTCTTCCAGGTGTGAACCCTAAGGCCACCTCCTACTGGTACCATCAAGAGCTGTCCTAGTTGTGGGTGCTCTGAAGGAAAGCTCCATTAAGTCTGTAAACTGTCTCTCAAGTTTGGGGGGTTTTGCTCATTGTGTTTTTGTTTGAGAGAGAGAATGGAGAGATCCTAGAAGGAGGAAACGTTCTAAGACAGCTCCATAAATTCAGGTCACCTTGGAAATCCTCCCTTTCCCTGCCAAGTTCAAAAAGATATGTAATATATTGGCAAAGAGTTGCTATTTACCTTCCAGTCTCTGTAGAGCATGGCTAGGGCAGACAAGTGTGCTACAGGTTAAAAGCTTGAGTCAGTTTGGGTTCAAATCCCAGCTCTACCGTTTAACAGTTCTATGATCTTGAAGCAAGTAATCTCTGCCTTAAATTCATCATCATAACATGAAGATTATAAAAGAACCTTTTTCATAGGGTTCTTGAGAGATTTCAATGTGTTAATATGTTAACTGTATACAACAGCATCTGACATCAAGTGTCTCATAAATGCTAATTGTTATTATTAAGAAGATGAGAGTCCTCAAGTGTATCTAGCCTACCACAAGCATCTGAGGCTCATGCCCTGCACCCCAAGCAAGAAAATACCAAGAGGGCTTGGTAACTCTGACAGAGAAATACTTCTCCTCGCTCTTCACAGTTCGAGTGTGTGTGGAGATGACCGATTTGTGCATGAGCAGATGTGTACCGAGCCTTCAGAATTCACTCTAGCACTGACAGGCTCAGGTTGGACTGAGTTATCCATACTTTCTGACTCTGTCAGCTCTGGGATGAGCCACATGCCTGGCTGCAGTTAGATAACATACCTGTCTGGAGCAGGATTCAACTTACTGGTCTTAAAAACTTTCTAGAAAGCACTAAAAGAAATTTCTTGACATGGATACAACTTTGAGTTCATGGATTTACTATTTTCTCACCAGGGTTTTTGAGTATTGATAGTTCTAAATTAGGCATTAAAATGATTTCCACTTGGACCACATAGAAAAGCTACAAACTGTGAGGCACAAAACTAGGCTTTTACCCACAGAGTCCTTCTCTTTCTTTTTGGGCCAAAGAAGAAATTACTACTGGGGAAAAGGGAGTAGAAGAATCTCTGGATGTATGCTAACACTTTCCAAAAACAAAAGCATTATTTCAAGGATGCCATTTTCATATCCTGCAAGGGCGTCATGTATATGATTCCTGAATTATATGAGTTTTATGCAGATCTTTAGCACTCTTAGTTAAATTAACATTCAATGAAATTTTTAATAAGCTCGTGAAATTTTCCTGGATGACATTAAAAATTGATCAGTTGTCCTAAGCCCACACCTCCTACCTCTGCTCAGGGCATGAGTCTATCTCATCAACACATTTTGGAAATGCTGGAGTTAGTCCTAAACCACCCTTGCTCCATTTTAATCCATTCATCAAACAAGTAGTTTCGGTATTATTCTTCTTTCACCATTCTCTTCTCTCTTCACCTCTTTTATTCCCTTTGTTATCTCCCACAACATCACCTTATTAATATATATACACTTTAACAGGACCACAGAAAATACAGACATTTCAGATTCATTTGGGGGAGAAAGGGTCAGCTTGGATTTCCAGAGTGCTGCTGGACTCTCCACCGCACACATTTCCTCCACTCCAGGGACTGCATTTCATCTTCCATCCATCCAACAAAGAACAGAGGCTAATTTAGGAGCCTCTTTATGCCTGTACATATTCAGCCAGGGGGGTCGCTGTTGATTGATCTAAGACACTATGTCCTGCAAGGCTTGCCAAGTCCCTGCTGGTGCAGAGAGTAGCAAGCAACAGTAACTCACCCGTTAGTGCCTGTGTATTTCTGTGCCTCCAGCTAGAAACAGTCAATAAACACCAGAGGCAACTTATGTTGCCTTAGATCACTAATAAATGTCTCCCACCACCACCTCCGAGCCCTCTTACAAAACAAAAACCATTTCTTTACAGATAGATGCCAAGTCCTAGTAGTTGATAACTACAGAGGTGCCCCAAAGGCCTGAAAGAAGAAGCAAGAAAAAGAAGAGCTTCTCTCCTAAGACAAGAGTGATGTGCTTCCTCCTAATAAAAATTGCTCCTTTGGTTGAAGGAATCCTGTGAGCCAGACCCCATTCATGCCTCAAGCTCTGGGACACATGGAGCTCTAGCCCATTTCACAGATGAGGACACAGATGGTCACAGAGCCCAAATGACTCCTGCTTTCTGCTTCTCCACTCACCCCTATCCCTGGTTTCCCAACTGCTCCTCACATACATAGATGTTTGTGGATGTGTGTTGCAAAAATATCCCTATCTGCCAGGTAATTTGGTTGATTTAGAGACCTCAGGCCCCTGCCAGCCCTTTACTTACATTGAAAAAAGTTTCAATGTTTTGGTCACCCCACAGGCCGCCAGAAACATGCCCCATTATATTCTGCCCATCATAAATGTTGTTAACCCTTCCAAAGCCTTCCACTTTATTTCAAGGGTGAGTGTCACATATTCTAGAGGGTTCCATTGGATACCACAAAGCCTTGTGATTACTCTATCACAGCACTGTGATGGGTTCTGTACAGGAGCAAAGTGCTACTTAAAAAATAGGCAAATGGTCACTGTGGTAAGCCATTTGTATGGTTATGAAAGAAACCTGAGGCTGGGTAACTTATAAAGAAATGGTGTTTATTTGACACATGGTTTTGTAGCCTATATAAGAAGTGTGGCACCAGTATCTGCTTCTGATGAATGCTGCAAGGAACTTCCAATCATGGAGCAGACACGTCACGTGGCAAGAGAGGGAGCAAGGGAGACAGGAGGAGGTGCAAAGCACCTTCCACAATCAGATCTCCTGGGAGCTGTACAACAGTGTGAGAACTTACTCATCACTGGCAGGATGGCACCAAGCCATTCATGAGGGATCCTTCCCCATGACCTCACACTAGGCCCCTTTGACAATGGGTATCAAATTTCAGCCTGAGATCTAGAAGGGACAAATATTCAAACTATGTCAGTCACAGTCTTCCGTAATTATTTTTGACCATGCAACATTCCACAAAGAGTTAGCCAGGCCCTGAGTTAAATACTGAGGATAAAGAAACATGCGTGTGCCACAGGTTTTATCGTTCTTTCCCAAGCCTCCTTGGCTTTACCTCTGTTTTGTAATTCCTAAAGAGTCTCACTGCCTCTCTACTCATACATAATTTCCTAGGCAGATGTATGTGGCAGGCTGAAGCTCCTGCATTAACCAAAAATTCATTTGGCTACTAACTATGGAAAAGTTAAGGTCTTCATATCCTGAAAAACTCCAAAAGCTGACACTGGTTGTGGTCTCGGGTTAGAGCTGTCAGTACCCAGCTTCATCATGCATCTCTCTTGCAGACACTGAACCACTAACTAGCATAAACTTCTGTCTTTTTCTAAACCCTCCCTGGAAACTCAGGGAGACATGTGAACATTGAATTATCCAAGCTGCTTGCATATGTGGAATTATGCAGCAAGAAGGAGCCTGGGGACCCTGCCTTACATGGTCTCTGAACCGTCCTGCAACATTTCTCTGAAGTGAAGGGGCAGGTGTGCTCTTTACCCAACAAGGCACGAGAAGAATCTACAGCTGTGGTAGATCCAGGCTTGGGTTTGTGGAGAAGAAGCACCACCTTTTTTCTGTTATGGAGGAAAATTACTTAATACCTTGAAGATAATAGTGATAATAATGGTAATAATCATATTTTTTACTTTTACAGTATTTCCCCATTTCTCAAGCATTTCACATTTATGATTTCATTGGCTTTATACCCCTTGGCCTAAATATTTTGATTTTTTTCTCAATGATAAGGCATCTCTGTATTTTATTTGATTACTACAATCAGAAAGGGAAATACAGTAGACCCTCCAGAGTCGACCACTTCCCTACATTGCCCACCTCCTTAAGTTGACCTGATTTTCACAGACCAGACATGCACCACATGTACATATCAGTACAGAAGGCCTAGTTCCTTATGTTGACCACCTCCATGTGTTGATCAGTTTCTTACAGTCCCTTGGGTGGACAACTCACAGGGGTTCTACTGTATTGTTATTTCCAGTTTATCAATGAAGAATCCAAGGGTTAGAGAAAGTGATTTTCTCAGATTATAACCTAAAATAAAGCTAAAAATTTAAACCCAGGTGATACTTTGCCAACTTCAGTGTTTATTTCTCCCCCAAAATCTTCACTGTGGCAACTGAGGCTCTTCTCTGGATAATCACAGAGGAAATAGCCCACGTGTGCCTAACAAACCACATGTCCCATGTTATGGGTGGAAGCCAAAATGTAAGGTGTGTGGCCATGGCTAATGAAACCTTGCCAAGCCTTTGTATGGACTACAAATCCAGTCACTTCCAAAATCTAGGCTCCTAGAGAGGGGTTTTCTGTTGACACTTTCTCTGCATGTTTTGTTCTTCTTGTTTGTGTTGGCCCAGAGAGCCAGCAGCCAAGGATGGCAGGATGACTTTGAGCCAAGGGGCGGTCCATTCACACCCTAGGGACAGGGTGTTCCACCAAGTTAGCTGCTGCTTGAAAGGATGGTTGCTGTGCAGTCCTGCCTGCTCCCCGTTTTGTTATCCCTGAGATAATAAATAAAGGCTCATTCTGTTGTGTCCAAAAGACCCTTTTCAGGAGACCTGCTCTTGCTAGAAGTCTCCTGAGGCCTCTTGCTGATTACAGTCAGATGGTGGGCATTTCAAATTAAATTAGAACAAATAACAAAAATGAAAGGAGAGTGGGAAGGAGGAGGAACAAACCTGCGAAAGTCATTCATTTAAAGTAGCCAATGAGAAAAAATGGAGCCTGAAAAACTCAACTAACACTGGCAGAGATGGATGTCTATCACCTAGTCTTAGGCTAAAAGGAGTCCCAAGTGAGAATTTCTAGGGGTAGCTGCTCCAGACCAATTCTATCTAAAATATTCAGCTGCAGACATGGCTAGGTTAAGCAGTGAAATGTCCTCCCTCTAGACCTGAATTCTTATAGCTCTGGGATTATGACATGATCTCTTTTTGGTTAAATGGTGGTTTGGGCAGGACATGAGCAGGTCTTGGCAGATGCTGAGAATATTTGTCCCATTGCACCATTTTTCAACTACCAAGTTCTCTAGAACTTGGTAGTGGAAAAATGATGTAGTGTCATTTGAGCTCAAAAGTCTTCCAGAGATGTGCTTAGAAACTTACTGGGGTGTGAATGGACAGGACGGTAAGAGACAAATTCTTGTAATACATGGTCTCAAAATACTCCAATGTCAGTAAGATAGTTTAAATAGAAGGATTGTGGACTAAAATTTATAGTGCGTCCACTAAGTGATTTCAAACAGAATTCTTATTGTTCCATTATAAACAACTTGCAATCAGCCAGCCTAACAATACCCTCAACTCATTTCAGCCTCCCTGATACCCCTTTACCTTGGTTATGCCTCTGTACATTCTCCTGATACTTTGCCATCGCCTCTCTCAGCTACACTAAATCTTGCTGGATCCTAGCATAGAATGAAGATTTTTGATAAGACAATCTAACTTCACCATTCACGTGCTCAAAGGACATTTACATTTAATGTGCTTTTTCAATCTTATTAGCCAAAGTAATATACTGTACAGTAAAATATATTATCTTATTACAGTGCTCTCATTTTGAAGAATCAATGAGCATACAGAAATGTAATTCATGTTATACTGTCTGTCACTAAAGAAGGGCTCTTCAGCAAACTCAAACCCAATTTGGGTAAAACAAGCTAATAGATGCTAGAGGGTTAACTTCTCTTATGCCAAAACTAGTTGCCTCATATATTAAAGGCCATTATTAACTAGGAAGAGAGATTCAGGAGGACATAAAGGGTGATTATCGTATGAGACATTCTTGCATATGGCATGAAACATAAAATTTGGTCATGCTGCTGTCCCCTATCATCACTCTTCATTTTAATATCTACGGTCCAGGCATTAAAAAAAAAAAAAATTAAAGTCTCAAAAGGAACGGATGCTACTGGGTATTTACTCAAAAATGTAACAACTTTCTTCATTACAAAAACAATAAGCATTCAGGAAAGATCAGTGAAATGTCTCTTATGGCCATTATTTTTAGCAGAGAATTGTTGCGACTGTTTCCATGGCTAAACCATGAACATGTTTTTTGCACATGCCTGGTCAGCTAGCGGCCTTAATTAACTTTCAAATGGAGGATGTTGCGGTTTACCACTTATTAAATATCCACCGTGGCAAGTTACAATTTTACCCTTCCACACCTCACTTCAGTCAAGACACCTCAAGGAATCCATGATGCTGAGTAACTGGTGATTTAAAAATATGTACCACACGTCGTTATCACACTGAACACACAGGCTGCAAGGGAAGTTTTCACTAAAATTGGGGCGGCTTTCATTTCTGGTTGGAATGATACAATTTGTAAATTGAGGCAACAGAATAAGTCACTCAGAAAAAAGAGGCCAGGTGTATGCAGTAGCTAAAAGCTACTTCCCATATTTGTAGGAATTCAACAAATAATTATTCCGTGTTTGACATTCTGGATACTGATATTCTTCTAGAGGCGTCATGCCTAAGAATTTGCAGAAGGCGAGTAAGTGGAATTCCGGATATGGTGAAGCAGGAAGAGGACCACACCAGTATTCAAGATTTTTAACAAGTCTGCGCCCTAGAGAAGAAAGAAAGCATAAAATTACTCATCAAACTAATCTACCCTTAGTACAACACACAAGTATTCTAACCAAGCTCATTGCACCAAGCATTTTATTCATGAGGGAGATGATGCAGTCTGAGATTCAATCGAGACCGAATTAGTTTTTGTGATTAGCTAGGTTGAGTGGTTAAGGTATAGTAATAATGACATAATTATGTCTTCTTTCCGCTCGCTCATACAATATTCAGAGACTCGTGCCCTCCCTCTCTTTCTCTCCCTGTCTCTCATACACACATACACACCCTCACATATCTGTTTGGACTTGGCTTGTGAATCCTCTACAATTGTTTTCTGTGTATCAACTTGTATATTGCCAGGAAAACTAAGAAGTGAATTCACCTCTCTGTTGAAATTCCACTGTGGATAAAAATGGTCTTGGAATTTGAAGGAAGGAAAAAAAAATTTCTTTCTACAAAGAGAACATGTGAAAAGGCCAAGGGAGAGCATAACTGAAAAAATATATAAAAATGCAAATTTTTCTAAACTTCAGCTTTGGATGGACTGAAGCATAAGTGAGAACTTCAACAAAGCAATAGAAAAAGATGACAGCTCTGAGTTTCAGAAATTTAAGACAGCAGCAGGATTAGACACTTTGGGTTGTCTTCGCACACATTTCTTATGGGAGTTAATTCCATTTGACATGCAAGACCAAAGCAAGATTACAGAGGCATAGCCCCATGGCGAGGTGTATGCTGTAGCTAAAAGCTGGGATTTGAATAATTGTGCAGGCTTACTCCAAGAATCAGGCGAGAACAGAATGAATGGATTATTACAAGGAACTTTGTACATTTTTAACTGCTGGACTTAATAAAATACCCTCTATGTGAGAATAGTGTTATGGTCGTCTGCACTTAACTCTAGCTGAAGTTTGTGGTAGGATCTATCAAAAATGAGGAAAAATGGAAGCTGTAAAGAGAGAGAGAGGAGAGAGAGAGGGAGAGAGAAGGAAAGAAGGAAGGGAGGGAGGGAGAAAGGAAAAGAAATTGAAACAAATAACTGAGTTGGGTCATGATGGTATGATTTACAGAGGAACAGAAAATTTGGAGAATTTGAGATCTATTCAAGCCCCCACCTCAAAAGTCACAGGGAATTCATTTCCTGTGCAAAGAAGTTTGAGGAAAGTGGAGAGCAGAGTTCAGGAAAAGTGGGCCACAAAAGGTGGATTTTTATTTCACTATTTCAGCTCGTTAAGGAGGTCGTTTGTTACTGGGAAAATTTACTAACCCACACACCGTTTTATATATAAACGCGACCTCTTTCCTTGGAATCCGTGGAAAACACTTGTCTGTAAAAGGCAGAAAGAGTAACAGTTCTAAAGACTTCTCACTGCTTAATTAACTGTCCAGTGCGAATTATTAAAATTCTTTATATAATTCTTAGTTAGTGCTCATTAAAGTGAAAGATACGAATGCTGTACAATGCAAGGTTCAGAGAAGCTTTCAGGAAGGTGAGTCAGTCTTGCAATAGCTGAGAATTGTGAAAAGCTGCCCACTAACAGTAGCCAAGTGGACCTTTCATTTTAAAAGTCACTGATTCAGATCTGAAATGATTTGATTTGATTTTTCTCCCTTAAAAGGGTGTTCAGCTCCTCCTTTCCTGAAAGCTCAAATCCGATCCCGCCGGCGACCCTAACCCGCCTGGGGCGGATTGAGGTCAGCCTGGAAGAGGAGGCTGCGCTCTGGGGCCCCTCGTGGCTCCGGGGCCGCGGGCCCTGCGCCGGGAAGCCGGGAAGCAGCCTGCAGTCCCCCAAAGAGCCACCCCCAGAGGGGCTCAAACAGCACGTGCGCTTCCAACCGTGAAAACCCGCAATACAGCCGCACCTCTTTCGCGTCCTCCTACGTGTACGTGGAGATCAGAGCAGGGGCGCGAGGGCGCTAGTGCTTTATTAAACCAGAACCCCAGTGCGGCTCTCGTCACCAGACGTGTCCGACAGCATCAGCCTGCCGTGAAAACTGGCATCGGGAACGAGGAACACATTACAAATTTGTAGACCCTAAAATTAAACTCCACCTCATTTATTTCACATTTCAGCAGGGCTGAGGATGCCTGACGGGGGAGGCACAGATCTTTCCTGCCAGGCTCCGGGGTCCCCTCCGCTCTGTGTGGACGCGCTCCCGAGCTCGCTCGGTGCAGGCAGGAAAGGAGGCGCGGACCGTGTTCTGCCGGGGGTAGCCCTGGGAGGGAAGCAGACAGAGGTGTTACCACGGGAAGATGAAGAGCCAGTCTTTCTCCCCTAGATCTTTGCTTCTAAAAATGTGTCTCACAGATCAGTATCCTCAGCGTCTCCTGGGAGCTTGTTAGAAAGCCAGGAGCCCAGGCCTCACCCTGCACGTGTCCTACTGCATCGTATCTCCATTTTAACAAGTTTCCAGTAATTCGTCAGTGTGTTAAACTCTGAGATGCTCTACTGTACACATCTGCAGAGCGGACGCCCAGCAAACAGGAGGATGGAGCGTTACAGGAAGAAGGGGACCCAGCCGCCACGCGCCTGCTTGGATGGGGAAACCAAGGCCCAGAGGACACGGCTTCTCACAGATCTAAGCAGGAAACGTTACCTAGTCCTCTGTTTCATTTGCCATAAAAGCTAGAATAGGGCCATCACAGGTTTTTGCAGTCAACCTCCTCACATATTACCAAATCAACAGAAAGTGGCCTTACAAGTGACATAGGGCACCATTCCCCTGAGGGAGGGACCCTATCTTCTTCTAATCAGCTCTGTTGTAGTGAAATGACCTGTCTACGTTCTGCAGGAATTGACATAGAAATGAGATTCTAATATTCCTTCTATCCACATAATGATTGATGAAACACATGGGACAAATACATTGAATTATGTTATAATCTCCCAGGGAAACATAATTAAGTTGTAAGCATTCCCCCGAAATCCTAAAAGCCTTATATCATCTAGAGACAGTGGCTTCTACTACATGATCAATAATTATATTAATTATAGATACTTATTTTGATAGGACAGTGTGACTTTGGGGTTCCACTTACTTGTGATCTGATGTATTGATCTAATAGTGAAGACTTGGTTGGAGATGGCTATAAAGAATTCTTTTGGGGTCCCAAAAAGCTTTATGATATTTATGCTAACTCATATTAATTTGCAATTTCTAGCCACCAATTTGATGTTTACTCACACAATCCAATGGGTAATACTTGTGCAAGATAACGGGAACAGTGATGCCATTCACTGTTCCGATCTTTGTAAGAACCAGAAGCAAGCTATCTTTAGCAAGTGATAGATTATATATGAGACATAAAATCCAATATTCCTTAGAATTTCAGAATTTCAGGACATCCAATATATTCTTCATCTGTGTGTGCATATGGCTCAAATATATTCATGGCCACTCTGAGGCAGGGAGTTGAAGAATCAGTCCCCAAATTACCAACACTCAGAAAGATGGTGTGACTGTTGTCCCTTCCATACTACTTACTACCTTCCTTTGTAAACACCTATTTATGAAGGGCATCCCTGGAATACATGTTTGCTACTGCACATTTTCAGCATAGGCAAAAACTGAAACTTCTAATTGTGCTGGACCTTCTCATCTGCATAAAAGTATTAGGGAACATCAACAGAAAATAAAAAGCGAGTCAGAGATTTAACTTGAAAGTAATAATTCAAGAAATCGTGTAATAAAAACACAAGTTTCAGATTTTTTTTTTTCAAGGTACCAAAACATCATACGTTAACTTTCCTGAATTCTCAAGATAACTCATTGGGTTGTTTTAACCCAAAGGGATAATATAGTTAAAAGAATCACAGTTAAGATGGTAGAAATGAAATCGCTTAAAAGTACACACAATTTAATGAGAATTTCCTTAAAATATTTGCAAAACATCTCTCTGACAAGATGGTCATCATAGGAGAGGTTTTTACTTCAGCAGGTAGAGAAGTTCAACATTTAAGAGTCAAGACTTAGGAGCCTATGTCATCTTATTTGAATCCTAGACCTGCCACTTGCCAGTTATATGGCTTAAACTAGTCATTTAATCTCTCTATCTGCCTCAGTTTCTGCATTTTTAAAATAAAAATGAATAAAAATAATATATGCCTAATGGAGTTATTATAATGACTTAGTAAATTAATAAGTATGAGGCAGCTGGAACATGCCTGAGAAGTTCTAAGGACTCAATTTATAGTGACAATTATCAATATAATTTGATACAATGATATCAAGTTATAATTTGGGTAGGTTGGCTTATTGATGATCATATTATAATTTATTTAAGAATAGTCTTCTTTAAGCACACCATTCCAAGACTCCGAAAGTCAAACTTAAAGATACGTTTTTGGTTTTTTTTTTTTTGAGACAGAGTCTCAAGCTCTGGAACCTCCAATTCCTGGGATCAAGCCAGTCTCCTGCCTCTGCCTCCCAAGTAGCTGGGACTACAGCCGCCCGCCACAACACCTGGTCATTTTTTGGTTGCAGCCGTCATTGTTGATTGGCGGGCCCAGGCTGGATTCGAACCCGCCTGCTCAGGTGTACATGGCTGACGCCTTAGCCCGTGAGCCACAGGCGCCGAGCCTAAAGATTGTTTTTTTAAAAGCACATTTTTTTAAAAAAGGAAAGTATGTATGAGGATTTCAAAACATAAATGCATTCATGTTATAATTTTAAAATACATACACACACGCATACACACACACACAGAGGCACCGGACAGTAGCACTTCACAGCCCAATACCAGAAGTTGCCCAACAGGGGATTTCCCATAAAGGAAGCTAACTGTGACCCAATATTCTAGTGAGAGGTCTTACCATTCAGAGAAGGATAACCTGAGAACAAAATAAAGCTGAAAGCAGCCCAAGGTTCCTTTGTCTTTCCTAGGGTAAAATCAATTCTGTTATTATCCACAGTTGGGTACAGAATGGCATATGAACAGCATGGCTTCAGCTAGCAATAGCTCTCAGAGAGTGGGTTGCATGGATAATATTCCACACCCTGATTTACTCAGCATTGTCAAGACAGAAAGAGGGAGATTCATCTTAGGTGGGGGAATCCATTGGAAAAGATGAGAGAGAAGAAAATCAGGCCAAATTCATACAGAAACAAGTATTCGGGCTGCTTCCCATCCTCAGACATAGAGTCTAAGGTGACGGGCAATACTGGCAGCCTAACATCTTCCTCTCTGCTCTTTAATAGTGGAATCGTTTAGCCATATTTCCTACGTGTGGAAAGGAAATGGACCATGTTCATGATACTGCACATCAGAGTGAAACAGAAAAGGCTTCCCAAAGCAGGCAAGCAGACTCATGAATGTGGCATTGTGTGACCCATAAAACAGAACCACAATGACTGAAAGCAAGAAAATGACTCCGTCTTTCTTAAAACTGCAACAATTAGGCAATTGAGCTAACTAATAGGATCCAAGAAAATGTAAATAAGTTTTCTTTTTTATTAACTAAGGGAGTGAGGAGACAAATTTCAGCCCAAATGAAAGAAGGTAAATGATTCCTCCCTGAAGGCAGAGCCAAGATTTCACAAATGAGCTTCCTCCTAAAAGAGACAGAAGTAAAATGTATGAAGCAAGATGACAAGGTGTCTGCTGCCCGAATGTAGGCAGTGATGCCATCCTATTCGACAGACCAAGCCCTGGGTAACTGAATGCAAGAGAAAGCAAAAATGCAGGAAAGGCCACTTAGAAACAGAAGCATAAAAATGCAGTGTGTGTAACTACTGAGAAGGGTACAGCTCTGCAGAACTGATTAATAAGGAGACCAGTGAACAGAACAGAGTGGATTTGCAGAGATTAGGATGTAGCAAGCTTTGTCTGGAAGATTGTATAAAGTTCTTCTTAGCCTTGAATCTGAAATAAGGTTAAAAAAAAAAAAAAAAAAAAGAAGAACAAACAAACAAATAACTACCTACCATCAACAAAGACTCCCCTATGAGATTCTGGTATACCTTAGTCAAGAAACTTACCTTTTTTCATAGGTCATTTTAAAAAGCTAGAGTTTACTCTAAGATTTGCAAAATTGCAACCAATATGCAATAAAATTTACAATAATATACAAATCATTCCCTGTGACATCTCTTCTGGATGGTGCAGGGGGCGGGAAGAAAACAAGTTACTATGTTTTTGATGTTACGGAAGGACAGAAATACAACATTAATTTTTTTTTTAAATCTACAACCTCTCAGCTCTGAGAAAACACAGAGCTTGTTAAAGCCTAAAGGTCAGGTTCCAGGGTGAACAAAAACAGAAGTCAGAAATAGGAGATTTCCAGGTGGGTGTCAAGAATTTGTATTTTGTATTTCTAAACTCTTAAGCCCCTCCAAGTGTGTTCCACTGTGAACAGCAATATCACTTCCTGCAGCTTCCAGGCCGCAGGAGATACATTCCTGAAGGAATAAAGGAAAATGAATAAATAAAAATAGAGCCAGCCTACAAATGCTCTGGAATCCAAAACCAAAATAATGTTTTCAAAACATAGGAGTACAGACAGCATTTAGTCATTGCCATGGCTTCAGGCGCCAAAAGGCACCTTTGCTGCACGAGCTTCTCTGGGATAATCACGAGTTAAGAGGGGACCGTCATTAAAGAGGCAATTAGGTGTCTAGTCCTCCAAGGCCGTGAGAGCCGCTCAGCCCAGCGCCAGTGTCCTCCTCTTTTGCTTTAATCTGAGCCTTCTGAGGACACGTCTGTTGTCAGCGCTTTAATTTGTTCTGTGAGGAGTTTGGAGATCTTGATGTCAGGGGAGGGGTCTGTGTCTTTAGGTGGGCAAAACAGAAAAATAAATAAATAATGGGGAGAGGGGCAGGGATTCTATGAATGCAAATGCAACTAAAACCCAGGAAACCTTGGCTAGCCACAGTTCCCACACTTCCCACTTGTTGGAAGGGAGAAGAGAAGCTTTCCAAGGGCCAGCCAACGCAAACTCGGCAAACAAGCCAAGAGAGAAGGGCCCTGGATGTGGAGGACAGCTCTGTGCACTGTGAGGAGGCTGGGGCCACGCTGCTTTCCTTTCATTTTGACTTTCTTGGTAAAGGAGATTTTCCCTGTCGTTTTTTAGGTAAAATAAATAATTAAAAACTTGGTGAAAAAATACACATATAGCCACATACACATGTGTGTATGTTTATCATATTCTTTCCTAGAAACAGAAATAAACACAAAAGAAGAAAAGTGTAGTCCACAGTTCAATTTTCTGGCCTCGGTTCTGGCTCACCAATGAATCTTCTTATATACAAAGCTGACTGAAGGGAGGGGTAGGATTGAATAACAAATTTCTGTGATACAATCACATCATTTACAATCACATAATGGACCATATCCCAATTTTCAAAAGGCATAAAGTATCCTCATTAATACGATAAGTGCAGCAGTCAAATCAGCACTGTGATTTTATCAGGGTTTTTGACTGTACATGAATTAGAATGTAAAATGCATACAGAATTTTTAATGGGAAGGCTTTAACATTCACTGAATGTATTTCTCACTGTCATTTGCATCACATTAAAGTGAAATTCTACATAAAAGGATAAAGAGAATATGTCCTAAATTACAGTTTTTCCGTAGTTGTCATGTCCACACATAGAGAAATCTGATTCATAAGCTTGAACATGATCCTAAATCTGAAAATACTGCACCAGTTTGCTATTTGTTTGTGGGTTTTATGTGGCTGTCAGGGCTGGGTAGAGCTCAGTAAGGTCAGATTGTCAGGACAAAGCTAATGCAGATCGCTGAGGGGTAGTGGGGATGGACGGCGATGGTATTCGCTGTCTCTCCTTCAGCATATTGTTAAATACTGTACCTGCGTGTTTTATTCCCTATCAGACTACTAAAAAGTCACTCATGTTCCCTGGAAGTACTTTGTTGCTCCTTGAGAAAGGTTCTATCTTCAGTTTCATTCATTGCAATAGATTTTATGGACATAGACTTAACATCTTCTAAATCCAACTCTACATATCCACCATGAATGAGGATGTATAATATCGCTATGTACACGGGATATTTTGTAGACACTTGCTTCAAGTAGGTATGGTCATACCTACTTGTATGTTAAGATACTGATCTGTATGTCAGAAGTTAGTCTCAAGGTAATGGCAATCGGGATTAGTGTGCTTGGCAGCTTCCACACACCGAGGCAAAGAATGCAACCTGTCCTTTCTCATTGCCTCTCATCAGGCACAGAGAAGTCAACGATTGGTACATAGCAGGTGACACAGAATCTTAGGAATCTGAGAAGAAGCACTTTGCCTCCTAGAAGAGGCCCAGATGTCACCTGCCAAATTGACACAAGTGACTGGGAAGAGAGCACACATCTACTTGCTGATGTATACCAAATTCTGCCTGCTGGGTAGCACACCTGGTGCAGGTGTGGGACTTCTACACTTCTACATAGCTCTGCTATCATTTTAAGTCTGAGTCAAGAGTGCATGCTACCCTGCAACCAATAGAAAGGCATGAATGAAGCCTTGGGTGAAACAGTTCAAATTCACAGTCAGACCTGCTAACATACTTTGTGTGTAGAAAGAACATTATTGTATGCACGTGGAATGAGATGAATGGATCTCAGCATGGTCAGTCCATCCATTTTAATCATTTTATCTTTGATAATTTGTTTAATCACTTTATCTTTGATAGAGATCAAAGACTACATAGGCTAGTGTCCAGCATCCATGGCCAAACATTGCTGTTGCCTATCCCTTGAATGTTATGGAGATTATACATATATGTGTTATATAGCAGTGTTAGGAGAAGGTGTCAATTTCTTGCACATCTAGAAACAGTTTTCTTTCTTTTTTCTCTTTTATGTAAGATCTCTTCATTTTTTATTTTTTAAATTCTTTATTATATCATAACTGTATAACTGTATCATTAATGCATTTATGAGATACAATGTGTTGATTTGATATGAGCACAGATTTATTTTATCCTAGGCTCATTCTTCTCTCTCCCCTTATCCTCTTTCCTACCCCTTTCTGTCATTCTGTCACTTTTTTTTTTTGAGACAGAGTCGTACTATGCTGCCCTCAGTAGAGTGCTGTGGTGTCACAGCTCACAGCAACCTAAATATCTTGGGCTTGATCAATTCTCTTGCCTCAGCCTCCCAAGTAGCTGTGACTACAGGTGCCCACCACAATGCCTGGCTAGATTTTTTGTTGTAGTTGTCATTGTTGTTTAGATGGCCCTGGTGTATGTGGCTGGCACCATAACCACTGAGCTACAGGAGCCTAGCCCTGTCACTCTTTCTGTTGTTCATTCATCTTTTTCTTCTTCCTTTCATATCATTTGTATTAAGACAGGAATTGGAATTTGAGTCCCCTGAAAAAGATGTATTCCCTAGGTTTTGATCCATTTATAGCCATAATAAAATTGTTCTCTTTAATACCTAAAATGATTGTCAAATGACAAGAATCCCAAAGAGAAGAAATTCATGGGTTAATGGAAAATGGGCATAAATTTCCAGATAATATAATAATATTGCTCAGATTAATTTATTCTGTCCTAAAATACATGCACATTACGATCGCAACCTTCCCAATAGCCTTGTAGTCGGTAGTTTACCTGCTGGCATCTTGGACCCTGCTCTTCCCACGTCCCTGGCTGCAAGAGTGTAACAAGTCCTTGACCTCCCTGAGGGATCGTTTGCTCATTTGTGAAGTGGGAACAATAACACTTAATGTGTATTGACTTATTATAAGTAAGAAATAGAGGGAATCACTTTGAGTGTCGAGGCTAGTTCCAGAAAGATGTACACAGTTTATACAAGTAAGACAGACCACGCAGGATGTCTTGGTTTGTTTCTGTCAAACTTAGGGAGGACCCACACCTTTTCTGAGTGTCAAATTAGATGCTATGGAACCAGATTTCCATCCTGACTGGACTATAATTTCAAGAAAGTGAACAACCATTTCTTCGCCAATAAAATTAGGGAAAAAAAAATTTAATTTCCCTCCCTGGTGACTACCTGGAGGTTTTACTAAAACTCAGAAATTAAGGGCAGCATGTTAGAGCAAAAAGAGACCAGGGTCTTTCATGCTTACCAGAAATTAGTCAACAAAGTGTATTTAAATGTCCTCTGTCTATCACACCCTTTGTTATTTTTATAATTTCATCAAGGACAGAGCTACACATTGATCATTTGAGCTGGTATTGCTTTGGCTTAAAAAAAGAGGTCTACGATTTTTCTGGTTCTAACCTCCTAACTCACCTCTAGCATAACACAAATGCATTTCTATCTAATTTGTACAGACGATGGGTAAGTTTTTGTGACAATATATGCATATTGTAAATAATGGCGAAATGGATTCCTATTTCCTTAAGCTCTACATTCATTTCATAATACCTGACACATCGAGGCATTGTCTTCACATTTAGATGAAACCAGTCATCTATCTCAAGGGAGCCAAATTCACGCCATAATCTTTTCTTGCCTTTTAAATGCATTGTTTGTTTTATAGGGCCTTATTACCCATGCTTCACTGTTTTCACATTTTCTTCCCATAAGAGCAAGCTCCAGTATTTTACAGTGTAGGGATATGTTAAACTTATTGGCAAATAATTTTGAAAACTGCTTGAATTTTTTACTTTATATTTACTTGTCTTCCCTCCTGCCACTTTATATGCACATGCTACATGACTTTTCAAATAAACATAGAGGTCAGACTGTTTATTAGATTGTTACATCAAAGGTTAAAGATTTTGTGTCTTAAAAAATTCTTGACTCCATTTAAGTCATTGAAGCATAATACCTCTAATGTCCTACTTAGCATTGGTTCATTATTTTTTTTACTTTATTGGGAAGTAATTGCCAGTTGGTAGTATTTGTAGTGTTTCTATCTAAAATCTCCAAGTACGATGAAGATGTCATTAATACTGTTCTCACCCTTCTTTGAGATTTTGTCTACACAAAGGCAGAGCAAGGAGATTCAGCAAGGTCAGTGATACAACTGTCATCATTCAACTTAGCTTTAGATTGCCTTCTTGAGATTTAATAGTTCAAGTTCAGTCTTTTCTCAATAAAATTTATTCATATGTCAAAACCATAGGTTTGATCTTGGCCAAATGAAAACTTATAGATTTATGGTAAACAATTGTAACAAGTAATAGAAAGACTCTGATGTATTATCTACCTTTCTTTTCTTTTCTTTCTTTCTTTTTTTTTTTTTTTGGCTGGGATCAGGTTTGAACCCGCCACCTCTGGTATATGGGGCTGGTGCCCTACACCTTTGAACCACAGGCGCCACACTCTACCTTTCTTTTCTAGGCGACAGGTTTTTCTTCCTTCTCTTAATCTACCAATCTATTGATTGTAACCAATGTCCCCTAGTTTAAAGCCTCAGTTGCCCATTGGGAAACTATTCTTCAAGAAAAAGAAAATACTCTCCTACCTCATCCTTTGATTTTTTTTTCTTTTTTTGAGAGACAGAGTCTCACTTTATCACCCTCGGTAGAGTGCTGTGGCATCACACAGCTCACAGCAACCTCCAACTCCTTGGCCTAGGTGATTCTCTTGCCTCAGCCTCCCAAGTAGCTGGGACTACAGGCGCCCACCACAACGCCTGGCTGTTTTTCTGTTTTTGCAGTTTGGCCAAGGCCAGGTTTGAACCCGCCACCTTCGGTATATGGGGCTGGCACCCTACTCCATGAGCCACAGGCACCTCCCCTCATCCTTTGATTTTTGACATGCCATGTATTCTGATGGCAATCAGGCCCATTTATGATATGCTCGCCATGGACCAGGGAGCAAATATATTAAGGGATGTCCTCTCCAGATTTATTAAAAATAGTAGATTTTTGGCCCACCCCTACCAGAAGACTGGACACAGAACTTTCTCCCTGACACACTGCATTCCAGAGAAACTTCTGGGTGCCCTAAGAACAGGAAGCAAGGAATTGGGCTAAATCCATTGCATTAATAGAATCCTTTTCTTTCAAACGGCACAGAACTGTCATCAAATAATGTCCTCAGATGCTTATAACACAAAGAATTTTCTGGGGCAGCATGTAAAATAACTTCTACAGATTTCACATTCCCGCCAAGTCTCATAGCCCATTCTACAAATGTTGAGATTTCCCCCAAATATCAAAGTGTTGAAGAACTTAAGCTAAACCTCATTTCCTGTTGCTCCACAACTTCTTCCATGTTTCTAGACTCTGCTGAAATCCAGCAATCAAGTTTTACAGCCTTCTTATTCTGTCAATCAGTCCCCATTTCCAAATATGAAAAAGGCCAGGGAAATCTGTCCCCTTTTGAATCCTCTGCTTCCCAGGTCATGAAAATGTCCTTCTCCTTATTGTAAGTAGATTTGTGTTTTACTGACAATCTATTTCATAGTTAAGCTATACCATGAGGTATAATACCTTGAATGTATTTATGGCAAAGTGTGGTGTTTTCTTTTTTCCTTCTTCCCACAGGAGGATCTACAGAACAGAACTGCTATCGTTACTTATTTTTATTCCTCCTGCTTCCATCCAGAGAATTTCCAAACCAGTTTAGTTTACCTTCTTCCCAGTCAATTCCTTCTTTATCCCAGGCACCGGTGCACTGACACTGACACACTGATGTTGTCCTTGTGAGAATTAGCCTATCACATTCATTTATATCCATTTAATTGCTACTGCTATTGTTTAGTCCGTTAACCTCCAGCGAGGGTGCAATTCACGTGAACACTGGGGAAGCACAGCCATTCGATTAGTTCTGCAGAATAGATTAAAATCTTCTGACTAATTGGAGACTGTCCATACTGCTGCCTTCCTTCCAGCGCTAGGTTAAACAAATGTCACTTCTTCTTGGGAGGGCTCTTCGTTGGAATATGGAAGCCTTGACTGGACCCAATAGCACTTTCTGAGCACATCTGGGTACAGGACACTGTGCTCGGCACTGTGCCAGCAATTATCACCAATCTGATCTCTGTCTACAACCCGTGTCTAGTCTTTTGATTGGCAGCATGCCTTCTTCATTTCAGAAGGAGCACGCGCACACTAGAGAAACTCCAACTTGGTGTATGGTTAAATCATTAGTTACTCAAATTGGTAGGAATTTTATTTTGAAACACAGGCACCGACTGAGAATCATCTTATGAAACTATTTGCCTAGCTTGGGGAAAACTGATAATTAACAATATGATAGTCTCACTTGACCCAAAGCATCATGCCATGTTGGATATAGCTAATTTATCACGGATGTGATAGTTGGCGCGCTTTGGTAACTAAGCTGTTGCACAGTTGTAGGAAACAAAGTCCCAAAGTTTTCTTTGGCAACACATCATCATTATGTGTACATTAAGCTGAAGTACTTTAAGATGTTTAACCATGTTTTATCTAAAGAAGATGAAAAGCTCACATTTCCACTCTAGGAATGCCAAGACATAGCGATGGGTCAAATTTCTATGTTTCATCTAAAATGCCTGCCCCACCTTCATTTTAGTTCACCTCTCTAGCACAATTTCTGACTGTACTCTAAGTCTAGCCACACAAAACTGATAACCCTGCTCAAATATATTAGGTTTTGTTTGTTTGTTTTATGTCCCGGTATGTTCATGTTGCTATTCTGGCTTTCTGGGCTTTGTTATAGATCTGGTGGATACGTACAGCAAGGGGTGCTCATGCTGACCTGTGAAGTCAACATAAGATGCCATCCATCTAAAAACATGCCATGCGCTCTACACTAATTATAGCAGCAAACCCTCCCAACACAATACAGCAAAGGCCGTTTACTGATGGACTGGGGCTTAGAAAAGTTGAGTGACCTGTGCAATGTGACATAGTCAGTAGAAAAGCATTGAATTGAAATTCGATTCTATATAACTCCAAATTTGCTTCTTTCCTACTGCCTTAGGGAGGTGTTCCTCAAGAAGGGATCACCTTCTTGAAAGAAAAAAGGCAGTAGCTCTGGAGAAGAAACCTCCTGTCTCAACAGATGTTGACTGTGGGCGTGATATCACAGGTCCCAAGATCACTGGGACTTTGCTGGAGGCAGATGAGGGAAAACAGTGATAGAATTTAAGACCATGTGATGTCTCTGAGGGGCAAACCAAAAACTGGCACCCATGTAGGAGCTGGAGAATTTCAAACAATTTACCAAGAAGAGAAGGTGAACCTGAGCTTGACGAGAGATCCAAGGATTAGGAAAGCATCATTTTCCATCACAGTGTCTGTTGAAGACTGCAGAAATGGCAACTACACCACAGGTCAGAAAGTGTGAACCTTTATGAAAAAAAGCATTTTTCTGACTCCCCGGTGCTTTATCTCTCTGACCCCTGTTTAATCTTCCTATTGTACCAGAAGGTGGCAAGCAAGAAAAAATAGGAAGACTCTGGGATAAAGTCACAAAGTAAGATTACCCTTAACATTTGAAGGGCCCGAGAGAAGAATACAAAGGGACATACTATCTGCTAAAAAATTTTCAACAAAAATTGAGATGGAAAATTGTTGACCAAAATGTGTTCTATCGTCTTATCTTGATTAATATACTGTAACAACCACCTGGCAGTCTAGGTTTCAATTTAGAATCACTGAGCTTCTTGAAGTTCAATGGAATGGGATTAGCAGAGAACCTGAGCTTGGCCCCTGACCTGCCTCCTGCTCTTCCCATCCCTGCTTTGTAAGAGTTCCTGCATGTGTGTGGACGTCTTTTGACCTCTCTGTGGTCAGTCCACACCAGAGTTCATGGCTACAGAGGCCACTCTGAGGTCCACCCCTGGGCGGATGGTCCCAGGTGAGAAGCCTACAGGAGCCCTGACAGTGGGTTTGGGGCCACTGGGGCAGGAATGTGGGAGTCTAGTATATTCAGAGCATGACCTACAAGGGGACAGCTGTTCTAGCTGGAACAGTCCCTTAGTCCTTTGGACCCCTGACTCCTTAAGGAGAACTAAAAAAGGCCAGGAAAAGGACAACATGGGCCCAACAAAGCACAGGAGTTAAGACAAGGGTAGCTTTTGACTACATATAAAACCAGTACTGCATAGAATAGTGCACAACTCATATCTTGTCACCAAAACTCCTCCTTAGTGCTTCTGTTACACATGGGCGCAAGCACGAGGCAGCTTGTGTTAAAATCAGAAGTCCCTAAAAATGGGCTATGTGGCCTGCCCCAGTAGTTCAAGCCTATAATTCTACCACTCCAGGAACCCAAGCAGCGGGATCACTTGAGCACAGGAGTTCAAGACCACTCTGAGCAAAGCGAGAACCCGTCTCTACTAAAAGTAGAAAAACTAGCCAGATGTGGTGGCAATCATCTGTAGTTCCAGTTACTCAGGAGGCTGAGGCAGGAAGGTTGCTTGAACCTGGGAGTTTGAGGTTGCTGTGAGCTATGATGCCACAGTACTTTAACCTGAGTAACAGAATGAGGCTCTGTCTCAAAAAGACAAAAAAAAATTGGAGGGGTGGGCTGTGTATTTGAAGCAGATACATGAGATTCAAACTCTCATGTGGTCCACAGCGTCTACATCTGTCAAGTGGTTCATGAAGACACAAATTGCCATAAAGCAAAGGGAACCTTTGGAGACCCACTTGATTTCTGCATTGCCAACACATAGCACACATATGCCCCAAGCCAGTCTTTAACTAGCTATTCAACACAGTCCTAATTAAGAGTTGAATTCACCAGCAAACTGAACCCAAGAAGCAAGGTCTCTGCCTCCGTTTACTTAGCTAGCTACAGAGCTTGCTCACTCAGGAAACTTTCTAACAGTTCAAGACAGAGAGTTTCCCTCTGTAGACTCACTCTCGGTTGCATTAGGCTCCACATCACATCTGCCCTCCTTCAGCCTCGGTGGATAGAACAAGTTTCTCTGAGAGGATCATTTCTGTTGACCGAATTTCAAGTTCTTTTCCCAGATCCCTGACATGATTTGACTGAATTTCTTGAAGCTTTTGTGTGTAAAGGTTGCAGAATGTCAGTTCTCTAGTGATGGGATTTGGGAAAGGGAATGAAACCCAGAGACTTTATTCAGAGCGAGTGAGGAACCGCCTTTATTACTAAGCATTTCATACAGTGGTATTATAGCTATTTGCCATGTTCTTTTGATCCAAGGATTTGACACAATTTCTCATTGTACAGATAGCGTTCCGAAAATTATATCAATAATCATCAGTAACATTTTATTGAGAGCTTATGATGTTGCAAACACAGGGCTTGGTACTTTTCATAAGTTCTCTTCTAACCTTCTCCCAACCTCATGAAAGGGGTATTATGATCATTATTGCTCTTGCTGTTATTCTTCATATTCCTAATACAAAGAGGAGCAAACCAAGGCTTGGTGCAGCTAAGTCACCCGTCCAAATTCACATGGCTAAGTGTCAGAACTTTGAGTCAGAACCAGATATCATGATATTGTGACTTTGGAGCCTTTCGGCTTCATGAAACTAGTGCACGTTGGCATTTGTAAAGAGTATGCACAAAGAGGGAAACACAAAGAGGAGGCAAATATTCTTTTGCCTTTTAATAAGACCTTAACCTGTAGGCTATTAAAAGAATGAGACAGTACCAAGATGGAAAAATAGGGACCATATTTACCCTCCCACCTCAAATAACTAAAAATAAGGAAGAATATATGAATATAGACTCATATTCATCTACAAATGCATTCTTTGAATACAGATATATACATATACACATATATGTATATATATAATTACATTCAGATCCATAATTATCAAGCCATTAGATATTAAGCAACAAAAGACAGTGATATCTGATAGGTGAGAAAGAAATGAGGTGAGCCCTAAGATTGTTCTACCTTACTTCCTTGAGGGAGTTCTTGGGATACCATGCAGAGGGGAAGCCATTCTACTCCTAGGAATTAACTCAAGAAAAAAAAAGTGCATGTCCATACAAAGATTTGTACATGATGTTTGTAGCATAAGCTGCATTTTTAATAGCTCAAAGCTCAAATGGGTAAATAAGGCATGGTATATCCTTGCAATGGAATAGTACTCTGTAATAAAAAGAACTATTAATATTTGCAATAAATAGATAAATTTCAAAATAATTATGCAGAGTAAAATAAATAAGACTAAAAAAGTAGTACATTCTTATGATTTCAAATTACACAAAATTTTAGAAAATGGAAATGAATCTGAAGTGACAATAGCAGAGCAGTGGTGGCACGGGTGCAAGACAGGCCTGGAAAGGGTCTGGAGGAGTCTGGGGGCTGAAAGAGAGATCTGTTCATTTTCATGGGTGTGCTGCTGCTTTCATACATGCAAATATATGTCAAAACATCAAATTACACTCTTTAAATGTCTACAGTATCATGTCAAACTTCAAAGATAGTTTTTATTAACAAGTTAAAAGTTTCTATTTAATTTGTTTTTATCACAGAATACAAGCTTTATAAAGAACAGACATACAGTTTATCTTGCCTATCTTGGGTCTCTCGTGCCTAAAGTTGAGTGTTCCAGTGACTTCTTCTGAGTAATTACTTACACCAAAATGTAGTGGCATAAAATGGTCCTATGTCATACGTATGGCGTCTGTGCCTTAGCACTTAGGATAGAGTGTGGGGACGGCTTCTGTCTGCAACATGATGTTTTGGGTCCCAACCAATCCACTGGGGATGGAGACATGGAGCTCCTCTTCATCGCTCCCTAGTTCCTCTGCGTGGTCTCTCCAGCATGGAGGCTGGACAGTAGCCAGACCCCTCACATGCTGATTCTGCATTCTCAAGGTCTGGCTTTTAAGAGAGAAGTCCAGGAGGAAGCCAGCTGTGACCTAGCCCTGGAAGTCACCAAGAGTCAATTCCATTACGCTGTTTTTGGTTGAAGTGGTTGTAAAGATTTGCCCAGGTTTAAGGCAAAAGAACATAAATCCTACTCTCGCCAGAGGGTTCTCAGTGCATTTATCAACATTTTAGGAAGAACATAAGAGATAGAATATGTAGTGCTGCAGCCATCTTTGGAAAATTCGATCTGCCACACTGTGTCTGTGTCATATAAAGGAATATATGAATGGGAGCTAGTCATTTCAATGTCATTTTCAGTCTTACATGCTACAAATAATTAAATTCAGGGATTCACTTCACAAACGCATAGAGTGCATCTTTTTCAAACATTGTAGATTTAAGGAAGAATGTTACAACACTCTTCCTTGAATCAGTAAACAATAAATCACATTATGAAGCAGTAAACAATAAATCATAACCCCCCCAAAGAAGTTTATATCTCAATAAGATAAATATGCAAGAAAAGATCAAAAGAAAAATACGGATACTGGCAACTTAGTATAGAATGTTGGGGTGTTACAGAATGAGTTTAGTACTATCAAGGTTTTGAAAAGCTGAAGAAATTAGTAATTACTGCATGAGGCATGGGGTATCTATCAGACCTAGAACCTCCAAAATTTAGAAGATTTCTACAGCAGATTCTGGGAGACAGGCATTGAAAATAAGGAAATAAGCAAAAATGTTTGATTCAAAAATCAACCAAGCCTAGTACATTATCTGAATCTCTAAGAATTCCTCTCAAACTACAGATTTTATACCTCATTTTCAAGGGATTGCAATTTACTAAATTCTACTTCTCCTACCCAGGAAATTTTGATGATCAATGAGATTTTGGAACCACTGAACTACAGGGTAGCTTGGAGTAGCTTGGAGTAAAGATGTCTGTAAGAAAATGTCAGGACCAAATCACAGGGGACTTTGAATATGAATCATTCGTCTGCAATAGAATCTGATGATTATTTCACCTCTATTAACTAACTTATCACAGAACCTAACTTTTCTGCTAAACCCTGCACATTTGTGGGGAATCAGATTAGTAATCAGTAAACAATAAATCATAATATCACTACGTTCTCAATGATGCATAGACAAGTCTAGATGTCACGTTAAATTACATTTTTTTTAAACATGGAATTTTAGACCCCGGAGAAAGTTTATCAGTCCTTTACTTCATTTCGTTAAGGTCACAACCTTTTTATTTCTTGCTTAAAAATATGTGTGAAGTTACTGATAGGCACACTCATGTTCCACGTGGAGGAGACTTTGGAAGTTAGTTTCACCAGAACAGTTTTATTGGAGAAATATTTTGTGATATGGAATGAAAGTTGCCTTCTACACACAAGATATTATACCTATAATATTGCTGTCACATTATTTATAAAGCATAGGCTTTTTATATCACTTTTATGCACTGGTAGATTTTGGCAGTTTTGTGGTTTCCTTTGATATATGATTTATTGTGTCAACTAATCTTGAAAAAAAATCCACAGTAAATAAGTAGATAGATTGATGTTTGTCCAGCAAGACTGTACTGTATCAAATCTATGTTCATTTATAGAAAATGAATGCTGTGTGAGAAACGCAATTATTATTGTTTGCAAGTTTTGAATAGTTCTGTTTGTTCTTTGCCAAAATTTCTAATTTCTAATTGGGATTGTAGGTTCTTCCCCCAATCCTCACGCAGAATGGCATGTGTACACCTGTGAGTCTTCTGATAATGAACATACCGAGGGGGCCCAGAGTGAAGTCTAGGCCTCAGAACTAGGAACATTTCCATCAAAGATGGTTTGTTAATAATAAAGTAAGGAGGGAAAAAGCTATTTGCTTCTTTTGTGGCTCTGACCCTCTCTTGGTCCTGCCAGGCCTGCCTGAGCATCAGCAGAGTTCAGTGGTAATTAAAGCAACAGTGTTGTGAAAAAAGTGTGAATTACTTTTACAGGAAGACTTGGATGTTGCTACTGACTGACAAAGCACAGCAGGGGACTCTGCTGGATATTAAAGAGTGATGGTAGTCCCTGTATTGTAAGGTGGCTTCGCAGCACAATGCAAAATTGTGACTTTTCACAAGTTTTTATCTCTGGAACTATTCGAGTTATCAGCTTAAAATTTAGAATTTTTTTCCCCTTTTGGCAAGCTTGTGGAGCAAAACTATGTCACATCTCATGACATGTGATACGGTGGTTGGAATTATGGAGAGCTAAAGTATATTTTCTTTCCTTTCTTTCCCTGGATTTTGACTCTATCATGGAATTATTTCAACCTTGAAGATTGTTGAAAATAGTGAGGAAAACGTTATAAAGGGATCATATGTTCCGCCCTCTCTTGGCAAGCTATTTCAATGTCAAGTATGCAGACTTTCTGTTTCTGTCATTTTTAAAGAAGAAAGAAGTACAGACCAACACTCTGTTGACAATGCCAAGAAATGCCAGCTCTGCACGCTCAGCACTGGAGTATAAATACCCACATGGAGGGTGGGCTCCTTCCACCAGATCCAGCCACGGAAAGTTCTAATCTTGCTCTCTATCCCCCCAAATCTCGTTAAGCCAGCTCCCACAGAGGTATGATAGAATGTTGATTCGGCTTCTTATTCAGGGAGGAAAAAAAATCTTTAGTCATATCCAGTGAGCCAACTTTTGTAGACAAGAAGCAAGAGAATAAAAGAGTCAGTAAACTATTAACCACTCTTCATTTTATAAGCTAACAGACACCATCTGTTGATATTCTTGAATCAGGTTTATAGAGAACATGTAGAATTTTATGCAAAGGCAATACCAAGCCTGCAGGTAAGAGAGGTAGGTAGTGAGTAACATGAGTCTGTATGAGTGACATATTAATGATTTAAATAAGGGATTACCATGTAATATACAAATGCTCTATATGGTTTACCACTTTCTTCCTTAAATAAATAAGTAAATGGGTTGAGACAATAAATGAACCTTCTGCTCTGGGCATATTTTCAGTAGCCCTGTCCACATCTGACAGCAGTGGGACCCTCTGTGGATCAGTGGACATAGCAAAGCAGATGGCAACAGAGTACAATGAAAGAGAACTTGGACATCAGAGTCCTGATGTCCTCACTTACAAGCTGTGAAACCCCGATTTCCGCATGGGTTAAAGAAAAAGTTGAAATAAGCACTCCCACTTTATTCTGAAGATTAAGTGAATGAATGTGTGAAAATAGTTTAGCAAAATGCCTGGCATACAGGAAGTAATTGATAAAAGTTAACTGTTACTATCATCATCATGAAACTAGGTGTTATTATGAAGCAAGGTGATTTGGGGAATTCCCTTTGCTTTTAAATATACTGATTCTGCATGATGTATCAAGCAATGGGGTAATATTTTTAAAGTAGTACAAGGTTATGAAATGGCACTTAGGGAATGAGGCTGTGACATGCCAAACAATAGATGGTTTAAATAGACAACAATGATATAAACAGAATAACTGGGGTGCTCAAAATGGCATTCTTTCACCCCACTGGTGCAAAGTTTAATTAGTATGTAAATGGCATACTCATTTACAATTGACATAATGCCACCTCGTTTCATGCCAAGCTGTCAGGGCCTATGAAACTGTAAAATTCCTGACACTAAACATTTGTTGTAAACTGATCCTTCCAAAAGTAACTTAACTAAAGCTGAAAAGGCAGAAAAGGTGATAATCAGTATTTTTTTAATCCACTTCCTTCATTTTGGTTTTCTTCCAGAGTAACGAATTCAAACTGCTTTTGAAGAGAGATTCACCACATTATATCGGGCTGAGGGTATATTCTGAAAAGGAAAAAATATATGAACCACCAACCCTGGAGTGATGAAAAGCAAAACGGGTAAGGAAAAAAATACTCACAATTGACATAGCTATTTTCATCACATCAAATCAGCCATCTGTTCTTGACATCGTTTATTATCATTAGGAAGATTTTCTCAATTCAGACATTGTGATGAGGAAAGACGAAGAATTAACCAGATAAATAGCCAATTTGGAAAATTCAGGCTGAGACCCTTTTCCTCAATTTCCATTCCCTCCTTTCTCCCTGCTCTACCCTCACACTCCAATTATTCCAAGAAAAGCTTCAATGACATGATTAGACGTGTTTATGGTGTTGTTTCTCTCCCACTTGCATGGGCATAACAAACTAAACATGCTAGGTCTCAAACGACAGGAGGTGATCAACGCTGTACCAAAAAATAATAATAATTTTCCAATGTTAAAAATGACTTCCTAAGCTTAGAATGACAGGTGGCTACAGTGAAGGGTAAGAGAATTAAAAACTCTGAATTCAAGTATAAAAATGCTGGGTGTTTTCCTCCTGGAATTTATTCATTAGAAATCCATCAATTTACCTTGGGATAAGAGTGTTTAGAGAAGAAAATTTTCTTTGAAATATCACGAAGTAATTCCAGCAGCTCTGCGTGAGAGAATCTGGAAGGAAAAAGTAAATGTTGGCAACCAATAATAAAAAGAAAATATTTAAATGGTATGCTTGATATCAATTTCATAAAGTGAAGTTGGAAATTCACTAAAGTTAAGCTCATCAATTTAGGAAAAAATAGCTAAAAGAAAACTCTTGACAAATATCAACACAATTATTTTTAAAAATTAGGCAAGCTGGTTATTTTATCTACATAATGTCAAAAAACAAGTATGATTCTCCCTCAAATAGTTCACAAATTCACGTTGTTAGATTTATAAGAGAATCTAATGCACAGATTTTGGATTATACTTAATATTATCTCTTTTTAACTGGAAACTTACAAGGGTTAAGAGCAGTAATTATCAAAGTTAAACCATGCAGACTCCTTCAAAAAGCCACTTCCATCCTCCCCCCCCCCCAGGTTATGTTTTCTGGATATATCATTCTTTGATAACATTCCTGTGATCTCCAATTCTGATCTTTTATACCTCAGTATCTGACTTACTATTAATTGCCCAAAATGTAACTGTTTGTAGCTGCTCATTCTTCATAATCTCTCATTAAAGTCATCAGTGTTGCTAGACCTTTGTTCACTGACACACTTTTCTTGATTCCGTCTGTGTCATAGGATCTTGATTATCTTTCCAACTCTTAGAATGCTCTCGGTTTTCCTTGTTGTACCAACAAAGCCAAACATGCACATCGTCATGCCACCACAGTATATCAGTTCAACAGATGCTGGGAAGAACCTGCTCTTCCTAGCCAGGTGTCATGCTAGGGTACAATAGTGAACCAAGCACATATGGCCCTTGCCATCATGACCCTAAAGTTTCTAGACCAGAATTCAACAGACAAAGGCCCTTGGGCCAAATCCAACTGGTCTCTTGTTTTTATAAGTAAATTTTTATTGTAACACAGCCATATCAACTCATTTACGTATTTTCTATAGCTGCTTCCATACTACAGTGGCATGTGTAAGTAGTTGCAACAGACTTTTGGTCCACAAAGCCTGAAATATTTAATCTCTGGCTCTTTGAGAAAATGTCAGCTGATTCTAGTAGAGTGTAGATCCATCTTCAACTGTTCCAGCTCTTCAATCTTTATCTAAGAGGGTCCTTTCTTTCTTTTCTCTCTCTCCTCTTTCTCTTTCACTCTCTCTCTCTCTCTCTCTCTCTTTTTTTTTTTTTTTCTTTTTTGGAGATAGGATCTTGTTCTGTTGCCCAATCCAGAGTACAGGGGTGCAGTCACAGCTCAGTGCAACCTCAAATTCCTGGGCTCAAACGATCTTCCTGCCTCAGCCCCCCCACATAGATGGGTATATAGGCACATGCCACCATGCTCAGCTAACTTTTAACATTTAATTTTAATTTTATTTTTGTTTGGATGGGTCTTCCTATGTTGCCAAGGCTGGTGTCAAACTTCTGGCTTCAACTGATCTTCCCACCTGGGCTTCTCACAGTGCTACGATTATAGGAGGGAGCCACCACATCAGGCACATGCATGATTTCTTATGGTTTCAATCACTTCTTATATAGAAAGGACTCCATAACCTCTATTCACAGTCATGACCTTTCTTTTAAACTTCAATCTCTTATTTCTTCCTGCATGCTTATCAACCATCCTCCCCCAACACACACAGTAGCAAATAAACCACCATTATTTTAAGATAGCTAAGGTTGTATCCATCTTTTCCCTGAAGATAATTGTTTCTTAACATTACTCTCTCAATCACTAAGACTTAAAAATTGGGAGTCACTCATTTTCTTCCAACATCCACATACCAAAAAATAAGGAAAAAGAAACTTACATATCTTTATATTTATCAACTAATATTCAACCTTCCTAATGCCGTGGCCCTTTAATACAGTCCTGTGGGTTGCAACCCACAGGTTGAGAACCGCTGCTCTAGATACTGTAATGATCAAACAATGTCCATATAGTCAGTTTTGTAAATCTCCAATGATATGTCAGTCCATCTCCCTAAGACATCACCTTGCATATGTCTTCATAATCCTTGATAGCTTTCCACTTCCAGTAGAGATTTTCAACCTACAGCTGACCCTCTCCTTTGTAAGGATGCTGCAAAATGACTTTAATATGCCCACAAACGCCATTGAATACACCAAGAATTGCCTGGAGGCTGAATAAACAGTGAGTCTCCTGAGAAGATGCATTCAAATCTCTATTTTTCAAAGGTACATAGATATTCTTTTGATAACTAAAATATAAATTTATTTCTACATTATCAGTGTCATTGTAACTTTTTCTCATTCTTTTCCCCAAGCATTTGATTCTAACACTGCAACTATTTTCTTTCCTGTATATTGTAGCTAAATGGTCATCACTGACCATTAAATGCCTTCTGTATCATCAAGAAGGGTCTGTTATTTATTCCCAATAAACTATGGGAGCATAGGACCTCACTTTTAGAGGCAAAAATAGAAGGGTTAAAAATGTCTAAATGCAACTCTCTAATTTTCTCTATTTTTTCCTCTCCTTAGATGAAAACTGTGGGTTTGAAAGAGTTTATGAAGTCTACAAAGACTCTAGGAAAATAGAAAGCTGGGAAGGTTAACTAAGTTCTAGACTTCAAGGAAAGAAACTTGAAGGCCTCTGGATGTTTCTCCACTATCTGCTGCTGTTGGTGAGAGAGAATGAGCAGATCAGAACTGTGGACAGACGCTTTAATAAATGATGTGCATTTGGCATCTATGTCTTCTCAGTCACATTTCTTGGAAACCTACAAAAAGGTTCTGTAAATATAAATGCAGATATGCACAGCTGAGGAAGGAAACTACTAAGAGGTAAGTCCACATTCTTAGCCTTGCAATATCTGTGTCTTTCAGCGTGGCCCTGTGCCCGGTTCCAGCTTTGTCTCCCACCATCTTTTTAAGCACACAAACTATTTGGTTAAGCAATGGTTGTCCTGCATCCTGGAATGCTATGTCACTGTATCTCTGGCACACAGCAGTGCCATCAAGCAGCAAGGGAAGAGAGAGAAATTCAAAATAGTTTGTGTTGCTAATATCGACTTTCTGGAGAGCAATCCTAAAGTTCTCACTTTTGTTCATGTGTTAATTTGTTTGCCATGGTAAACACTTGGGCTGCTTAATGGAAACCTCTCATCTATTAGCTGATTAACTTTGAGATAGCTAATTTCTCAGAATTTTGGTCCTTCTGTGGTAACTTGGAATAATAATGATAGCTACTTCATTGATAAAGGAAATGAACTGTATAAGGGTAAAATAGTGCCTAATACATAGTTGGCATCCAACAAGTGTTTCTAGAAGAGGGAAGAAGAGATGAGACCTTGGGACTAAATTGAGGCCCGGTGTCCACCTGGTTTAGTGTATGTCTGAATTATATTTAGTCTGGGATTATATTCCAAGGACTTCCATAGCAGGGCATGTTGCTCTGATGCAATCAAAGAGAACTTTTGGGTCTGGGAGTCACTAACCAGGAAAGAATTAACACTTATTGAGCTCCTATGACATATCAGCCAGTTTTGTTGACCTTTTGTATATGTGTTATCGCACACAACTACTCTCTGGTATAGATGTTATTTTTCTCACTTTTATGACCACAAGAAAAGTATGGCTAGAAGAGGGCCAACACGTTGCTTGTGCCCACAATGTTACCTAACAGCAGAGGGAACTGAAGCTAGTTCTGGATGATTCGAGTGTTTCCTACTCTTTTTCAATCATGAAACTATCTCTCCTAATGACTTTTCCTGTCTTGTCAAGTCACTCTTACTAATTTTTATGAAAATCATTATCCGACTAGCTTGTGTATCACTGTCCCTTTCTACATTCCAACAGATTTCATTTTTAATAGAATAGGCAGCAAATGTTTATAAAAATTAAGTTCACATATTTGGAATAATAATTTTTGAAATGTCTGGACAAAGCTAAGAATGTCCTGGCACTAATGCATCTTGGATTATGGTGGGAACTATAGGACTACTATGGCTAGCTCTGTGCCTTTGGTCTTGTTCTTTGAGTCTGTCTGAAAGATAATTCTGACTTCTAGAAAATCCAGCTGCCTCTTTTTGCTTGCTACAGCAGAGAATTGGTAGAAACTGTTTACAGCCAGAACTTGCTGGGTGCTGCTCTCAAAATCTGGCTCATATATAAGTAAATAGTAAGTAAAATAATTCTAAAATGATGATATTCTTCAAGAAACAACTTTAGGTTCTTAAAAATGATTATATCTGTTTGCATGAAACTATAAAAATGAGTTTCAGATAATTGCTTTTCTTTCATATGGTAAATGATGATTGAACACTGAAATATTGACTCATCTACTAACCAAGATATAAAAATAAATAAATAAATAAGGACTTATAGTGCTAAAAGGGAATTTGAAGACTCAAGTCACCTGATTTTCGGTGATTACACGATGGGGACATTCATTTGTCTTTCCTTCAAGTCTAGAATTGTATAAAATATATTTTTCCAACCAAAAAATCAAGTCTGTTAGCTCCTATACACATTATGTTTTTTCCTAACCTTGTAAATATGTTTTTCATCCAAGTTGGTATATCCTCTTAAACTTTGAAAACTGTGATGTCAAGTCAAACTACCCATGAAGGCACCCATAAAAAGTGGGAATATCCTTCCTTCGATATTTATTCTGCTAAAAGAATACAAAAGAACTGTAAGGGTCAGGTCTATCATACCCTCTGATGAAAATGAGAAGCATCAAAACAAAGAAAAAGACATACATAGCCAAGCAAGAAAAAAATGATTTTCGTAAGCACTTATTTTTATAGTATGATTTTTACTCTTCACAACAATATAAATATTCCATGTTAAATTTCCACTTCAACAACACTAGCAATATAATGTCTTACAGCCAAAATGTTTAGGAAAGAAAGGGTTAGAACATAGAAGTAGATGGGAAGAGAAAATGTAAATAATTTTTCTGGTATCAGGAAAAGGAGAAAGTTGACTCCAAAATTTTCAATAAGAACTTATTTGTCAAATAAAATATTCTAAAAATTCAGTCAATTCAGTTGACTCCAAAATTTTCAATAAGAACTTATTTGTCAAATAAAATATTCTAAAAATTCTAGTATCTTCCTCTCTTTGGTACAAGAAAAATATTTTAATTTTAGATAAATGTTATTCTCCATCACCAAGCCTCTTTCCAGAGCTGTCAAATCCATTATTTTCCCTATTAGCCCATGGCTCTTAAATGGTTTTCAAAAGAGTAAAGTAACCGGTTTTGGGTAATTAATGCCAAATCTTATCCCAGTTGATTCCACTGCTTAAATATTAGAAGAATGCTAATCTGTGCCCTCTTCTAGGTGTTAAAAGTTGGTTGAGCTAAATGTCAACACTGCACCCAAAGAAAAACCACTCATCTTCCAGTTTAGAAGCTCGCAGTTAGCAGACTACAATCAGCTGTATTTATTTCTAAGCCAGCATGAATTCCAAAAGCCATCTGAGAAGTTTGAAGAGAAGGCAATTAAAGAAACCATGGAATCTCTCTCCACTAGAGAGTATCTTTGGGGTTTTTAGCTAACATTCTACCAAATATTGGATAGAATTTAGCTGATATCCACACCTTCAAATAAAATTTTTCAAATTTACTTGTTAAGTCCCATTTATATAATTACTATAAAGACCGACCCTTAGCTAAGTGTCACAAAGCCTTACTCCCTTCTTACTGATAACTTTGGGGGAATAAATTGCTTAAACCTAGATATCATTCTCTTTCTTTCTTTCTTTCTCTCTCTCTCTAACACACACATTCACCTTTGTATTATATATTAATAGTTCTACCAAGCACAGTGAATGTACCTGACTCTTTGATAATTATGTTACTACACGTAGGTCAAATCTCAACTTCTGAGGAGTCAAGAATGAATTAAACACATTGGTAGATGAGGCAGTCCACATTTAGTGCTTAATATCTCACAGAACAAATTAACGTATATCGTCTCTTTCAACCTTTCCACAATCCTGAGAGGTAGACCTAGGAATAGCATTTCTACTTTTCAGATATGTGCAAGTAATCAACTAAATCACTTTCCTATAACTAGACTATTAGATAATGACAATATTTAAGAAGTATTTTTCTTTAGGCCAATCCAATATTTTCCTCCCTTGCTTGTTTACACCATAAAGAAGAAAACTAATATCCAAAGCCACCCTTGCAGTTAGAGGTGGCCATGTGACATAATTCTGGCTGAAAAGATGAAAAGAAATTCTGCTGCAGAGGGGGATTTGAAAAAAGTTTTTGCTTCTTTGATGAAAGCAAGGACAATGCATCTCAGTGGCAGTCCTTCTTTCCCACCTTGACATACACATGATGTCAAGAGATAGGCAGCCACTGTGGACTCATGAAGAAAAGGCCAAGAGCAACTCAGTGGTTATTAGTCCCAACATGGCGAGTCACGGAATCAGTGTCACCAGCTGCCTGCCTGTCTCTGAGTTTTTTATGCCATGAGAAAGATAAGCCTCTCTTTGCCTAAGGCATATTATTGACATTTTACGTTACTTGCAGCCAAAGCATTCCTTATCCTATTGACTAATATTGTTAATGCAAGGAGATGGTGATTTAAGCTACAAATCATGTATAAATTTATCTTTAGTTTCTATAATATTGAAGTACTTTAAATAGAATAGCCATTGCTTTTTCTTTTCTGATACTTAGAAGGATAAATTTACCTCACCTGCAAACCTATAGGAATTGGAACCTCACCTGGGAAGAAAAAAAAAGTTTAACATTTTAAATTACTGGGCAAATATTTACAATGAATCGTTCTAAGAAGCAAAATTAATTTATGCCAATTGAAAAGAAAATAATATTAGCTTAATTCATTGTGTTTCCAAGTAAACCAGAAGAATAACAATGACTAAAAATTCATTGTATGTGAATCTAAATATTTCTCCTGATTTGAAAGACTATGTTAGCCACTGAATGATTATTTTTATTTACACGGCATAAGCAATTCACTTTCTCATACATCTTAAAAGTCTACCTACATAAGAGATAAGAATTATGCTGTTTTATATTAAAATTGATATAATTTCATGAATCATTTCTATTGACTAGTGATGTATAAACTATTCCCCTTCTGTAAAACCTCATTATTTCTTAAAGCCTCTACCACACTTCAAAAAAAATACCAACTTAATTTGTATCCTACCATGTTGTGCCAATTTACAAGTTACGGGTGATCTGGGCAAATCTTTTAATTGGTTTTGAATTGTGCAGTTTGTCTCAGAACTACATAAACATTAAATAATTCAGAGAATAAATGAAACCATCTAATGCAGCACACCAAAGTTGTTTAGGCAAGTTTTCTTCTCCCAATAATCGGATAATTATACATAACTAGTCATCATTACTTGAAACAAATCATGTTCTGTTGAAACATGAAAGAGGTTTCCTGGCACTGTTTAGAGTTCAACTAATCTCATTGACAATAGGTGTCTGCAAAACTTGTTTATTGGTGTTACAGTTCGGTGATATGTCATTGTGTGGCTGTTGCTCTGTAGTAAGCCCCTCTTAATTATATCATTTTTCAAATAAATATTGTATCTTTTATTTTTAAAAATCACAGGTTCTGTAAACTTGACAAATGTGGGTATTTTTTGAATATGGAATGTTTTGTCTTGTATTCATTGTAGATTAGCTGTAATAATACACTGCTGCTTGAGACGTCAGACTAGCGAAGGAAAAAAGGCGGCCAGTTATTTGCTGTGCATTTGAGTACTTAAACAGAGGAGTCTCTTTGCTTTTAGATATTCTTGCTTGATGAATTCACTGGAGGCAAATGGTTCAGATGCTGTGTCATGCCAATCAAGAGCATTAGCATGGGCTGTGCAGGGGAAAGCTTTTGTTTGGAGGAGGAGGGATTCCTTGGCTCCATCTACACAGATTAAGTAAAACGGAAAACTAAGGCATTTATTCAACGAATTATGGCAAAAAGAAAAAAAAAATTGGGGTCAATTATGCAAAGTAGCTATAGATGGTAATAGAGTTCACTGGATAAGTACTTCCACCACTGTCCTTCCATTTTCTGCAACTGGAAATGTTTTTGTGTTTACCTGGAGTGTAAGGGAACACTAGGAAAACCCCCAAGCAGCATCACTCAGTGTCCCTTTTAGCCAAAGATAAACCAGACAGCAGACTCTTCACTTTCTCATTGCGTAAAGGCCTTAGCGCATACAGGCTGGTGGATGCTAAATCCTCCACTTCTACATAAAAAAGTGCACACCTAAAAGAGTAACACCTGTGGCCACCTAAAAGAGTAACACCTGTGGCCACTTAACTTTTTACAAATGATACTCCGAATTTATAAGCTAAATTATCATGATTTTGAACATGACCTATTAGACATGGGCACTTCTGGTTCTAATAAAACCAAGATCCACTCTATTCAAACCACAGGACAGTAGACTGCGCTCATCTTTGTCTGAGTGTTAGGATGTTCCTACTTCCAGGTTTAAAATATTGCGATAATTATAGACTTTTCAAAAGTTAAGTAAAACCATTATGCCACCAGAAAAGGTGAGCAGGTAAAATAATAAATTTAAAGAAAACTTCATAAGGGAATCACAGACTAATGTTAATCTTTCAGGAACTATTCATTGGATTGCTTTAGGCCAAACTTTTTCTTTTCTATCATCTTCTAAATTTTATAAAGCACCCTTATTGAATAACTGCTCTCCCCACCTCCAGCAGCAGTTATTAAAATCTATTTTTTCCTGCTAATTTCAATGCCAACTCTGTTAAAAATGAAACTTGCTTATATATGAGGGCCCTATTTATTACTTGTTCCCTCTAGAAAAAAAAATGCATTTTATTACACTTTGCTAGATTTCAGTGTAAGTTTTTTCTTCTTTTCCTTTAATCTATTTGTCTACCCCTGTGGTAATATCACCTGCCCTTGTTTTCATAGTTTTATTACAATTTTTTATGTCTGAAAAGGGAAGGATCCTCACTTTTTTTTTTCCTTTTTAGGAGTATCTCTCAATTTAGAAATAGAATAAACATGGCATAACTCTCTATTTAGAGTTCCAAATTGTGTTTCAATAAAGTTGTAATTTTTTAAACATAGCATATGTACATTTTGTTAGAATTATTGCTAGACACCTCATATTTTTAAGTCATTGTAAACATTATCCTTTTGAAAATATGTTTTTCACCATTAATTATTATTATGGAATAAATTACTAATTTTTACATTGATTCTATAGTCAACACACCTGCATTACTATTTAATTTATTTTAATAAATCATATCTTAATTGTATTGAGTTTTCTACGTAGTCAATTTTATCATCTGTGACTAATAATAGTTTTTTATTTCCATCTACTTTGTATTTTACTTATTTAATGTCCCAGATAGTACTTACCTTCTCAGGCACTGTTTTAAACACTTATAAATATTAACTAATTAAATAACTTTAATAACCTTCTATGAGGTAGGTATTATTATTTCCCTTTTATAGGTTGCAAACTAAGGCAGGCAAACAATAAAATACAGTACTTAGCCAATAAACTTAGTCATTAAGCTTGTTCATTGTTCATTACTTAGTTTGTAAGCCATAGAAAACTCAAAGAAGAAAACTCATAGAAAATTCAAAGCCAGGCACACTAGTCCCAAATCTGTATTCTTAAATGTTACATCATGTAGTCTTTCTTATATGTTTTCTTTCTTTTTCTTCCCTTACTGCACTGGCTAAGATGCACATTATAAAGTCAAACAGAACCGGCTATCGCAGACACCCTTGTATTTTTTATGGTTTTATAGCCAACCTTTTCACTGTTGTTAAGAGAAAGGTTTTGTAGGTTATTATTAGATTAATTCTTTTCTTGGTCTACTTTTGCTGAATACCTTTCTTTTCCTCTCTTTTATTCTCCTTTCTTTTTCAAAAAAACTTTGGAGAGTTGTTTAACTTATTGAAGGCTTTTATTTCATCTATTAAGATAATGATTTTTTTCCCTCCCTTTGTCTCTTAGTGGGGTAAGCCGAATTGTATTATGTTTCTAATGCCTATTCAATTTTTCCCCTAGAAAGCATTCCCTTTTATTACACGGTACTAGATTTCAGTGTTCCAATATTTTCTTTAGAAATTTTGAATTTAAAAAGTAGAATTTTAAAAGTATTGATATTTTTCAAGTTATCTTTTTAAAAATTCCACTTGAATCTCATAGTGATAAGAGAAAGTGGTGTACAAAATGTGTTCAATTTTCACAAATATTCTCTGTGTACTTAAAAAACAGTGTCAGTTTGCAAAATCAAATCAAAGAATGGAGTCAGATAATGGTCATCATATAATGACAGAATGAAACAATTAGGAGAAAGGTTTATGGAGAATTTATTTATCTTTTTTTTTTTTAACTGGGTCTCCATATGTTGCCCAGGCTGAACCAGAATTCCTAAGCTCAAGGGATCCTCCCACTTCAGTCTCCTGAGTAGCTGGGAGCACAAGTGGTCACCTAGCTTGATGAAGGATTTAGAGTGGCGGGATCACCCAGTCACCAAATAAACCAAAAGATCAAACTTTGCATTATTAACAGAGGGACAACCAGACTTGGTGTTACTGATTGTGATACAATATTAAGCACACTCTCCAACCCCGATCCCAAATTGAAAGGAAATTTAATCAGCCATTAAAATTAAATCTATTTACGGAGAATACAGGAGATTAAAAAAAAAAAGTTAATTAATGCCACAATAAACCAATCAGATTCATCCAGAATTTGAGGCAAGTTTTAGAAAGAATACAGTTTCTTTAAACAGTTAATGACCTGGAGAAAAAAAGGAAGGCGTTAATGGGGAAGGACAAGTGCTTGGATCTGATTTCCAAGAAACTGAAGGTAAAACACATGTTTAAACACACACGATCGTTTTCATATAGTGTGGGCATTCTTGAATGATACCAAGACATAATTCATAATTTTATCAGGCATAATTTTGGTTATGGTTTGTATAAACAAGTCCATGATTTTTAGAGATTCTTACAGAATGGTGTAGAGGTTTGCTTTAAGTTTTGAAAAAAGAAAAGAAAAGAACATGAAACTTATTCTATATATGTTCACCAGATCAAGCCTGTAAAATGTGTCTTTCAAAATCCTACCCCTAACTGATCTATTTTCTCCCTTCGCAATGGGTATTGTTAAAATGTTTTAGTATGGTAATGAATTTATTTATTATATTTGTCTTAACTTTTGCTTAAGATTTTGCTTTACATGTTTTAGGAGCTTAAAATTTTAAAATTTTATGTTTTCCATGTGAATTGAATAATTTCTCATTACTCAGTTACTTTTTAAAAATCTCAATAATCCTTTTTAGCTTAATGTCTTACTTTGTCCTATATTAATCAAGCTATAATAGCATCTTTTTCCCCCTGTATTTGGATAGTATTTTTTCCATCCCTTCATATTTAACCTACAAACATTTTTATGTGTGTGTCATGTATGTCTGTTTATCTTTCTCTGGATTATTTCATCACTGAAATTTATCGTAACTATTGACATGTTTAGGTTTAGTCCTACCTGATTTCAAGTTAGGATTTGTCTCTCATATTCTGTGTTCATTTATGCTGCCTTTATTTTCCTCTCTGAAATTGACTGACTCTGTTCTCTTATTTTAACTTAACACTGTTTAATTTCTTTCAGTGATGCCTCCAGGAATGTTAGTACACGCACTGACTTTTGAAATTCTAAAGCTGATCATTAGGTTCACTCTGCTTCCGAACAAATCAATGATGTTAGAGCACTTTCATTCTAATATTCTTTTCCCTTTTTAAGCACTATTGCTTCATAGACTTTTATCTTATTTTTCTCTTTTGCAAACACATTAGTGACAATGTTTTGTGTAGTTACATTGTTTCAACTCACCATAATAGTTATTGCTTTCTTCAATCATCATTTTTCCTTGCATCTCAGATTTTATGTGTGGAATTATCTTTATTTTCTTCATCTTTGAAAATTCATGGTTGGATATTGAATTATATGTTCATAGTTCTTTTCTTTCAGTGCAGTAAAGATATTATTCTATTCTCTTTGGCTTCTATTGCTAGTAAGTCAACTGTTAATTTAATTACCTTACTTAGACTATATGAATTTTCTGTCTGGTTTTAAGATTATCTCTTTGGTGACATTCAATTTTATCAGTATATTTATTTTTTATATCAGTATATTTAAATGTTAATTTATAAATTTATCCTACTTTTTTTTTTTTGAAATCTAAGGATGAGTGTTTTTTACTAGTTATGAAAAATTGTTAACCATTTTATCTTCAGATATTGTTTCTCTCCTCTCTTACCAAAACTCCAAGGATAATATGCTTTAGACTTTTTCACTCTATCCTACATACCTGCTATTAACTCTGTCATGTTTTTTATTTCTTTGCCTGACTATTCTACATTACAGTAGACACAGATTTAAAAAGAAATAATAAGCTGAATGTTATAGCTAAAGAAATTATAACATCTACCTATAACATCCAGCTTATTATTTCTTTTTAAATCTGTGTCTACTACAATTTTAAAAGTTAATATTGAGTTTTTATATTTTTCTTCCATTGACCTATTTGGTCATTTTCATCCCATATTTAAATTAATTAAATATGCTAAGCCTTACTTAGTCCATATTCTTTTTTTTTTTTTCTTTAATGTTTCCAGTGTAGAAAGATTTGGGATCATTTTGCTGCTATTTTTTTAGTGCTTTGTGTTTTGTGATTTTTAAACTTAAGAGTCTATTCTTTTTTATTAATTTCAGATTAATATGAGGGAATATACAATTCGGTTCCTATTCTTTAGAACTTTATCTATATAAATTTGTTGAAGATTGGATTGAAAAAGATTCCTTTATGTAGGATTTGCGTTTGCTCCTGCTGGGTGGCCTGGAGACAAAAGTGATCCAGCATCATTTTAATTAAATACATGGTTTGAGTCTAACTTGACTACAGGCATTCCCAGGTTACCAATGAGATAGGTTCTATAGGTTTGTTTTGAAGTTGAATTTCTATGTAAGGTGGAACAGGTACATTTATTTACCTATTATCTGTAATAGCCTCTGTTCATAAGTGTGAGTCATACATCAGTCAGGTGTTTGTAAGTCAGGGACTTAACCGTTAGTAATAGCCTCTGTAAGTGTGAGTTGTACATAAGTCAGATGTTTATAACTGGGTACTTCTTATATTCACAAGTGCTGTGGATTTCCTCTGCAAGCCCAGCCAGGGAGGACGATCTTGTGATATGAATTCCCAGGGAAGAGGTTTTCTTTTATTCCAGGTTGAAGACAAATGCTTTATCTTACTTAGGGGAAGGTGTTATTTCTATTTACACTGAGAGCATGGCTCTTTGAGGTCTCAGATCTATGGAGGGGCTTACCTATTAGATGTCATGCCCTTCCCTTGTGGGCACTAGTTCTCCATTCCTGTAACCTGTGAAGATGTGAAAAGGAAACTCAAGTTCACCTTGGTTGGATCTGTGCCCTAAGAGCATAAATCATACTCTCTGCTTGGTTTGGCCCTCTGAGTTCTTTCTTACACTTAGTTTTTGATCTCTGTGTACTCCCGACATGATTGCCATATCGCTGATAGACCTAAAAATATGTATTTGTATATTTAAACCAGTATTTTTACTTATTTTTCATAGGAGAGCTAATCTTAAGTTGCTAGAAAAACAGTCTCAAGGCTCCTACACCACCACTCTCTGAATGAATCAAATATATAACTGGAAGAACTATCTTAAAAGCAGAAAATCATCTACCCGGGTTTGTGCTAATCACATTCCTCACAAATGGCAGGAAGCAACACAGCCACACGTGGTTTCAGTGGTCAGGGTAAGTAAGTGTAAATACCATAATATTTTCAGAAGGCTCATGCAAAATTTGACTGGTACCACATTAACCTAAGAGAGGACACTGCAATTCACCAAATAGTTCTCGGAATGCTAATCTGGATAGTGTCAGTGGTGACTACAGCAATGAAGTTGTTTAGCTGACTCTGTGAAGCAAACAGAGATTTGAGGTTGACGTGGAGTCACACTTGGTGGGCATAACTCAGGCCTGGCTGTCCACAAGTCTGCCTTCTAAACTCACCCCTGACACTAATGGTTTGTGGTTAAGTGGGCAAGTTGCCTCTCCTCTCTGGGCTTAATTTTACTTATCCGTGAAGTGAAGATGCTGATAACATATGAGGTAAAAATCTGTGGCCTCTCAGTCCTCCATTATCACTTTACATCTCCTCTAAGGCCATCACAGGTCTTCTGGTAACATGCCCCCTTCTCCTGATGTTTCAAGGGTCATTACTTAGTGATTCTAAAGTGTTTTTTAAGATAATGAAATAAGAGTCAGTCAAATTTTTCTGGGATAATGGAAGAAAGAAACCCAGATGACCTATGTAAGTGTTATTTATGAATGGTAGGTAGTCAAAAGATTTTCAAATGTGAGATATATCATAAATCATATGTGACAGATTGCTTTTCTGGGCTCAACTTGCAGGTAATTTTTAAAAAATTGTTGCCATTGATCTGTTAGTACATCATTAGCTATATTGTAAAATTAATGAATGTCCAGTTTTAGGGTCCCTGCTCCTTTCAAAGACCTTTCTCTTCCCAATTAAATAAGCATTCACTTTTATAATTAACATTTTATTTATAATGTCATATATTTTAAAAAGAGGGTTCCCCAAGTTGGGTAACTTCAAGGACTCACAAAATCTGAATTTTCCCATTCTGTCTCTTTATTGAATAAAAATTATATATTTTATCCTCATTTACTTTAACTTATCACTTTCATTAAAGAAAAGAATAAACAAAAATAAGATAGTAGTGATTCAAGTGCACCTTTAGGGGAATATGTTTCAATACAGCTTTGACCTGTCCAAGCCAGAGGGTAACTTAATCATTATCCAAAAACTATTTAATGATTCATCACCCTCCAAAACTCAAATTTTCACTTTTATTTAATTTTGCATCCTTGGAAGAAATAACTGCTCACTGTAGTGATTGTAACATTGTTAGTAGGTAAGTTGTGAAAGCACTAGTAAGAAAAAAATACATGCAATATTTTAAATTATTTCCCAATGTTGAGTGAACATTTTTACCATCATCACATAGTATCTTACAATTTCAAAAGCATTCATGAAGCGTCGGATTCAGGAAGGGAAGATTTATTCAATTGCTTCATGTAGCTTGAAAAGTACCATGAGCAATTGTTAACTTCAAAATATTCTGTTTGTATTGTTTTCACATTAAAATTATACTCTCACATATACACATATTGACTATGGATGGCCATTTCTAGGAATTTGGGTATTTTTGTCGAAGAAAAGCAGCCTATTTTAAGATTTTATTTTACATATTTTATTTTTATTTTGAGGGGAATCCAAATATCTACATCATGAACTTAAATTCCTATAGCTGCCAGAACTGACAGAGAATTAGCAAGGCAGAGCCAAGTTCACGCAAGACTGTCTACGGCGCTCTTATAGCTAAAGACAAACCAAAATATTGACTAGTTCTTCTCAAAACAGCATGTAGAAGTTGTGGCTGAAATAAGCCTGATGTAAGAAAGAATACAGATGGCAGTATAATCATAGGCTGGGTCTACAAGATGCCAAACAACCCATTCAAAAGTGAAAAACTCAGTCGATCAGTTGGTGGTTTTGTCTACATGCCACCGAGCAACAGGCTTGACTGATTTCTTCACAAAATTGACTGGGCTTTTGACTAGACTTGAGCAGATGTTTTATTGCTATGTATATTCAGTCTTAGTTGTCAAATCTATAACTCAAGTTCTCCTATGAATGATGAATTTCTCTCCTACATAAAAACAACCTGAGAGTGTTAAACAAAGATCATCTGCAGTTTTTAATTCATCTTATGGTCCAGTTTAATACATGTGCTTGGCACAATGTAGTGTCTACCTTACAGGAAGCAGAATCTCCCAATGTATATACCTATCTTTTAATATTTCACTAATTCACTTGGTTATCTTTGCTATTCAAATATCCCTTAAAAAATAACTAGAAAAAAAATAAGTAGAATTTGGTTTCTCTTCTTTTGTACTCAATGTAAACAAGAATGTATCAAATTACTACTAAAATTCACAATGATTGCTTTGATCTTTTGTTCCAATTATTTAAAAGGGGGGATTTTCACTAAAATCTGGATCACAAAATCCATGAAATATTATATGATTAAAAATGAAAATATTCTGTGAAGAGGACACTGTTTTAAAACAAGTTACATGTGAGCAGAGATCTGCCTTTGGCCTCTCTGTTGTGTCCCACAACCTAGGATGGTGTGGGCCTCCACACATTTTTATTAAATGAATGATCACATGGATTGTTGTATAGCATTCTTATAGCCACCCAACAAATTATTGCTTAGTAAGAAGGAACCAGGAGAATAAATACTCCGATTCACCTCTCTCCTCTCCTACAAATGCACTGCTCATGCTTCTGTTATCTAAAGTCAACCAGAAACCAGAAGGCAAGGAACCATGTTAAGAGCTCAGGGGTGAGTTGATGAGTGGCTCTGGAGCCACAAACATGGTATCTTCTTATCTGCACACTGTTGTCCTTCATTCTGCCATGTAGTCACTGGGGATAAAAATCTAGGCATATGTGATAATTCTTAAAATTTTTATACACACACAATTACATATATACATACTTACACATGTATCTGCATGTATATATGTATGTAGTAAACAGGTAGGTATATGGATGATAGATAGATGGATGGATAGATAGATAGGTAAAGAAGATGGATGGATAGATGATAGATAGATAGATAGATAGATAGATAGATAGATAGATAGATAGATAGATGGATGGATAGAAAGATGGATGGATGATAGATAGGTGGATGGATGGGTGGATGGTTGGACAGATAGATAAAGAAGATAGACGGATAGATAGATAATAGATGGATAGATAGATGGATGGACAGATGATAGATAGATAGATAGATGGATAGATAGATGGATGGATGATAGATAGGTGGATGGATAGGTGGATGGTTGGACAGATAAAGAAGACAGATAGATAGATGATAGATGGATAGATGATAGATGGGTAGATAGGTAGATGTATGGATAGATGGATGGAAGGACAGACAGGTAGATGGATGGATCAATAGGTAGTTGGATAGATAAAAATTGTTAATTCTGTGGAGTCAGAATAGTTGATTTTTTTCAAATCTCTTGAAGATGTTATGCCAAATAAATCTTTAAGTTTCTTTCCAACTACATTATTCTTTGACACAGACTAATGTGAATGTCTTGAAACACCATTTACCTTTAAAAGATTTAAAACTTCTATTAATTAAAAAGGTAAACTTATCTTCCTTCCTTTCTTTCTTCCTTCCTCCTGTCCTTTCCTTCTTTGTTTTTTTTTTTTTTTAAAGCTGGAAAATAAAGGAAAGAGTAACTGAAAAGCACATTCATTCCTAAATGAAGCTTCCAGGAGCCAATAGTTTCCTTTATTCTCTCAAACTCCACATGGTAGTCATCAGGAAGGAATACAGTCTCTGGTCCATCTCTAGTCACTTCCCTTCTTTCTGATTTTTATCCATTTTCTATTCAGCATCTTTATAAACTGTCAGTTCTCTTCTTTTCAAGCACAAAGAAGAGGCAAGAATGGGGAATGAGTTAACAAGCTAAGGATTCGACTCTGGGAAGTTGTCTCTGGAAATGTTTACTGCATCAGCATTAGTATCTTCCAAGAAAAAAGCACTTGCCCATCTTCGAGACCACAGCAGCAATTGCCTTTATTCCAAGTTACCCGTGATATGATCTGGGGTACAATCTCTATGTGCCTAAAGTACACAGGTTCTTTGTCATGTTTCTAGTGGGCGGATATAGAAATTTAACTTTTATCTTTATACATTTCTATATTTCATTATGTTTTGAGCTACGCAGTGGATGGAGCCTGACTTAGCCCAAGGACCTCTCTCCTTCTTTCCTGTTTGTGAGATTTTTTTTAAACCTTTACTTCAAAACCAGAAAAAGGGAAACTTTCTAAACTTACTCAAAAGATGTGGATACTATTTCTTCAAAGCTCTGAATTTTCTGGGCCTGACTTTTAAATATAACCCACCAAAACAGGAGGAATTGAAAGAATTAGAGAAAGAAAAATCATAAAGCATTGATTTTCAGGTTGGATAAGAAATTCTGTTTGGTTAAAAAGAAGCAAACTTCCCTTAGCCACTCTCCACCACCCACATGCATAGCTCTTTTCTTTTAAAGCATGAATGTTTGCTCTGACCATTAAAGAAGATAGATGTAAACACACTTTCCATAGAGCTAGGTTCTTCTTTTATACATTATGTGAATAGTACACACAGTCTGCCAATATGCCGAAAATTCTTACAACATTCCTAAAATCACTCATCAGAATACTCTGATAAAACAAATATTAAAGGTCCTGAGGAGGAAAATGTTAGGTACCATTATAACTATCTTATTTATCTAATTTGTTAAAACTCACCTCATTTAGAAAAGAAATTTTTAAATCAGTGATCCTACAATCTATTTTCTTTGCTCATGTGATGAAAGCCCAACAAAGCTGCTTTAAAATCAAAAGGGGACAGTTTTTTCATTTATTTTTCCCAGGACTTTTATCCATCCTTTCCCCCACACACACCCCCAGAATAAATTGTCAATAGATGGAGTTGTCAGGATGTCAACTACTGTATAATTCACAGAAGGCAAAAGAAATGCCAATTCCAGCCCAGCATGGTGGTTAATGCCTGTAATCCCAGCACTCTGGGAGGCCCAGGTATGTGGATGATTTGAGCTCTGGAGTTCAAGACCAGACTGAGCAAGACCAAGACATCTCTACTAAAAATAGGAAAATTAGCTAGACATTATGGCAGGCATCTATAGTCCCAGCTACTGGGGAGGCTGAGGAAGGAGGATCTCTTGAGCCTGAGAGTTTGAGGTTGCCATGAGCTATGATGCCAGGGTAACAGAGTGAGATTCTGTCTCAAAAAAAAAAAAAAAGAAAGAAAGAAAGAAAAGAAAAAGAAGAAGAAGAAGAAATGCCAATTCTTTCCTGACACAAGAATACATTATTGAGAATACTGTGGCTCCCTCAAAACTGTTAGACAATATTTGTAGGAAAAAAAGAAACCTTTACCCCTGCCATGGAGCCACTGCCACCTTTAAAGAGTTGTAATTGGCACATTCGTAACCCTTTTTCCTGTTAATATTAAGCTAGAACTTGCTTAGTAATCCCTTACCACTTGAGAAACCAGGTGAAGATTTTGTTTCAATCATAGAATGAACTGAGGTACGAATGATTTTAAGTCCTGACAAGAAAATCTGTCTTAAGTGTACCATGTGTCGTGCATAGTTTGGCCCTGTTGATACACATAAGCAAATAGAGAACTAAAGTAATTAGTCTTAAAAGTCAAGAAAATAAAAGGCAAAATGTCTGAACATCCATTACAGGAATGTAGATGGTTGGTTTGATTTTGTTGTTACATTTGTTTTGCATTTTATTAGACTCTTTTATTTGGATGATTGCCCTTATTCACCACTTTACATGCCTAGACAGATAATTAGTTAATAAGCTTATATTAAGCACCTACTCTGTGTCAGATTTGGAAATATGAGTTAGTATCCTATTAACTTCAGCATTTGCAAAGGTGCCAAACCACCACATTTCCAACAGGAAGAGAACAAGTTTTACTAAAAAGATGGGACAACCATAGCACTTATCAACATTTTTAAATTAAAAAAATAAAGCTGTCCTGGCACAATCATCCTCATTACAAACTCAAATATATTGAAGAGAATGGATGAACTGGTCTGGTTTGAGTCCACATGGAAATTGGTGAACCGTTTGCAACTGTGAGCATGTTCTCTGAGGGTTGGTGTGTCCTCTGGTATCTACAGCTTTCTGATGTAGTACAATTTCAAAGTACTTTTCCTGGGCTGAGTTCACAAACTTTTTCTTTTTTTTTTTTTTATTATTATTATTTTTTTTTTTGAGACAGAGCCTCAAGCTGTCACCCTGGATAGAGTGCTGTGGCATCACAGCTCACAGCAACCTCCAATTCCTGGGCTCAAGCGAGTCTCCTGCCTCTGCCTCCCAAGTAGCTGGAACTACAGGCGCCCACCACAACGCCCAGCCATTTCCATTTTTTGGTTGCAGCCGTCATTGTTGTTTGG
>CAUYRH010099937.1:0-19341 GCA_963574655.1 Perodicticus potto | reverse complement strand
TGGTCCCACCAATTACACTCCCTCCACCGATCCTCCCCCCTCCTCTTTCCCCTTCATCTTGAGCTGTAGTTGGGTTATAGCTTTCATATGGAAGTGTGGGTGCTTATAAATTGGTTTCATAGTAGGGCTGAGTACATTGGACACTTTTTCTTCCATTCTTGAGATACTTTGCTAAGAAGAATATGTTCCAGCTCCATCCATGTAAACATAAAAGAAGCAAAGTCTCCATCTTTTTAAGGCTGTATAATATTCCATGCTGTACATATACACAATTTATTAATCTATTCATGGGTCAATGGGCACTTTGGCTTCTTCTATGACTTAGCAATTATGAATTAGGCTACAATAAACGTTCTGGTGCAAATATCTTTCTTATAAAGTGATTTTTGGTCTTCTGGATATGTACCTAGTAGAGGAATTGCGGGATCAAATGGCAGGTCTATTTTTAGATCCCTAAGTGATCTCCAAACATCTTTCCAAAAGGAACGCATTAGTTTGCATTCCTGCCAGCAGTGTAGAAGTGTTCCCTTTTCTCCACATTCATGCCAACATCTCTGGTTTTGGGATTTTGTGATGTGGGCTGATTTTACTGGAGTTAGATGACATCTCAAAGTGGTTTTGATTTGCATTTCTCTGATGGTTAAGGGTGATGAGCATTTTTTTCATGTGTCTGTAGGCCACGCTCCTGTCTTCTTCAGGGAAGTTTCTCTTCAAGTCCCTTGCCCACACTGATGTGGGATCACTTATTCTTTTCTTGCTAATACATTTGAGTTCTCTATGGATTCTGGTTATTAAACCTTAGTCAGAAACATAACTTGCAAATATCTTCTCCCATTCTGGAGCTGTCTGCTTGCTTTCTTTACTGTGTTCTTGGCTGTGCAGAAGCTTTTTAGTTTGACCAGATCCCAGTAATGTATTTCTGGTGTTGCTTCAATTTACTAGGGGGTCCTCCTCATAAAGTATTCTCCCAGACCAATTTCCTCAAGTGTTTTCCCTGCACTCTCTCCAAGTATCTTTATAGTGTCATGTCTTAAGTTTAAATCTTTAATCCAGTGAGAGTCTATCTTTGTTAATGGTGAAAGATTTGGGTACAGTTTCAGTCTTCTATAGGTTGCCAGCCAGTTCACCCAGCACCATTTGTAAAATGGACAGTCTTTTTCCCACTGAATGTTTTTGATTGGCTTATCAAAGATCAAATGACAGTAAGTAGCTGAGTTCATCTCTTGGTTCTCTATTCTGTTCCATACATCTATCTCTCTGTTTTTGTGCCAGTACCATGCTGTTTTGATCACTATGGATTTATAGTACACTCTGAGGTCTGGCACTGTGATTCCTCCTGCTTTGTTTTTATTTCTGAGTAATGTCTCGGCTATTTGAGGTTTTTTCTGATTCCATATAAAATGAAGTATTATTTTTTGGAGGTTTTTAAAGTATGACAGTGGTGCTTTAATAGGGATTGCTTTTAAATTGTGTATTGCTTTGAGTAGTATGGACATTTTAACAATGTTGATTCTTCCCAGCCATGACCATGGTATGTTTTTCCATTTGTTAACATCTTTAGCTATTTCTTTTCTCAGAGTTTAAAATAGTTTTCTTTAGAGAGATCTTTCATATCTTTTGTTAGGAAAATTCCCAAATATCATCTTCTTTGGCACTATTGTAAAAAGGAATAGAGTTCTTGACTGTTTTTTCAGCTTGACTATTGTTGGTATATGTAAAGGCTACAGATTTATGAGTGTTGATTTTGTAACTTGAGATGCTGCTGTATTCCTTGATCACTTCTAGGAATTTTGTAGTTGAATCCCTGGAATTTTCCAGAAATACAATCATGTTATTTGTGAAGAGTGAAAGTTTGATCTCCTCTGACCCTATATGGATACTCTTGATCACCTTCTCTTGCTTGATTGCGATGGCTAAAATTTCCATTACAATGTTAAAAAGTAGTGGAGACAATGGGCAAACTTGCTTGGTTCCTGATCTGAGTGAAATGATTTCAATTGAACTCCATTCAATACGATATTGGCTGTGAGTTTGCTGTAGATGGCCTCTATTAGTTTGAGAAATGTCCCTTCTATACCCATTTTCTTAAGTATTTTGATCATGAAAGCATGCTGAATATTATCAATAGCTTTTTATGCATCAATTCAGAGAATCATATGGTCTTTGTTTTTTAATTTGTTTATGTGATGAATTATATTTATAGATTTACATATATTGAACCAACCTTGAGACCCTGGGATAACACCTACTTGGGCATGGTGTATAATTTGTTTGATGTATTGCTGGATTCTGTTTGTTAGGATCTTGTTGAATATTTTTTCATTAATATTCATTAGTGATATTGGTCTATAATTTTCTTTTCTTGTTTGGTCTTTTCCGAGTTTGGGGATCAAGGTGATGTTTGCTTCATCAAATGTGTTGGATAGTAGTCTTTCTTTTTCTATTTTTTGGAAAAGGTTGAGTAATATAGGTACTAGTTCCTCTTTAAAGGTTTGGTAGAATTCTGATATGAAGCCATTTGATCCCAGTCTTTCCTTTTTAGGGAGATTTTGTATAGTTGATGCTTTTTCAGAACTTGATATAGGCCTGTTCAACATTTCCACTTCATTCTGGCTGAGTCTTGGAAGGGGGCGTCCTTCCAAGTATTGGTCAATTTCCTTCAGATTTTCATATTTCTGAGAATAAAGTTTCTTATAATATTCATTAAGGATCCATTGAATTTCTGAGGAGTCTGTTATTTCATCTTTACCATTTCTGATTGATGAAATTAGAGATTTTACTCTTCTTTTTCCTGGTTAGGTTAGCCAAAGGTTTATCTATTTTATTGCCCTTTTCAAAAAACCAGATTTTTGATTTATTGATCTGTAGTATAATTCTTTTGTCTTCAATTTCATTTAATTCTGCTCTAATTTTGGTTATTTCTTTCTTCTGAGTTTGGGATTGGAATGTTCTTCCTTTTCCAGTTGCTTGAAGTGTCCCATTAAGTTGTTAACTTCCTCTCTTTCCATTCTCTTGATGGCTTGCAGTGCTATAAATTTCCCTTTTAGGACTGCCTTTGCGGTATCCCAGAGGTTCTGATAATTGTTGTTTTGTTTCAAAAATTTGGCAATTTTCTTCTTAACCTCGTCTGTGACTCAGCTATTCTTCAGCATAAAATTATTGGGTTCCCATGTTTTTGTATGAGTATGCAGATTCCTGTTGTTATGGAGTTCAACTTTTATTCCACGATTGTCAGAGAAGATGCAAGGAATAATTTCTATTCTTTTAAATTTGTTGAGATTAGACTTATGACCTAAGATGTGATCAATTTTGGAGTATGTTCCATGGGCTTATGAGAAGAATGTGTATTCAGTTTTGTTAGGATGAAATGTTCTGTAGATGTCTGTTACATCCAACCATTGAATGGTTAAGTTTAAGACTAAAATTTCTTTGCTTAGTTTCTTTTTGGAGGATCATCCAACACTGTCAAAGGAGTGAGAAAATGATCCATTTTTGCTCTCCACTTCTCTTCCTCTTTGACTGCTTGGGAGCATTCAAAACTTTGTCTTCCATGTCAGGAATCCTTTTTTCTGCCTGCTCCATTCTGTTACTGAGGGATTCTACTCTATTTCTTAGATCTTTGAAGGCTATAAATTCTTGTCTCAATGAGTCAAAATCTTTGGTGATTTTCTCTTTGATATCATTGAATTCTTGAAACAACTTTTGAAATGCTCCTTAAATTTCTAATTCGAACTTTACCTCCATTTTATTGATCTTATTTGCAATCTAAATTCTGAATTCGGTTTCTGACATCTCAGCCATCTGTTTATGAATGGGATCTTCAGTTGTATCCACCATGTCAGTCCTTGGGGGAGTTGATCTACTCTGGTTATTTATGTTACCAGAGTTTCTCTGCTGATTTCGCCCTATGATTATTTTACACCATTTGGCTAGATGAGCAGATAAGGTGAAGTTGGGTTTGGGGTTCCTGGAGTAGTGATTAACCAGCCCAAGAGCTGGGATTGGTGTCCTTATCTTTTCCCTTGAGCTTTACAAAGGACTCATACAGTGCTACGGCTTAAGAAACTGGGACCTGCTGTGGTGGGGCTAAGTGGGTCTGTCTTGTTTTCAGCTGGTCTGTGTCCTACCCTAGTGAGTCAGTTACTCTGGCTTGAAGTCTCAGTTATGGAGAAATACCAGCAATTAAGTCACACCACCCCCCACAGGCAACAACTGGAAAAGGAAAATAAAACCTTCCCACAATCACACACCCAGGGTAGCACTTTGGATAGTCCTTGGGTGATTGGCCCAGTTCAAGAGGTCCAAATCAATTGTCCCAGTCAGCACTGGTCTCAGGTGGGATAGTTAAAAAGGTCTCTGGCAACTAGATAGCAGGGGTCTGTTGACCGCTCAAGTATGACTCACTCTGGTGCTCCATGAGGTCAGAAGGACCCCCCCACCACCACCAGCAAATGAATTAGTCTGGGAAGATTGATATCCCCTTCTCCACCTTGCACCTCTGTCACACCCAGTCACTGATAACCCCACAGGGCTGTGACCCAGCTCCCTTCAATGTGCCAACGTTCCAGGGGTTTGCGCCTGCCTGAGTCACAGGAAGATCTATGTCTCCTCGGCCAAGCCTTTGCTCTCTGCCACTATCCTTCAGGGAGAGCTGAGGCCTGACAACTTTGGGTGCTTAATGGAGGCTGGGGAGGTTCACTCTGATCCCGCCCTGCCCTGATTGATGTTGTTGACAGAACTGAACAATTTCACAGAATTTGTTTCTGTCCTGGCTGTATTCTCTGCAGATCAGATGCTGTTTGAGTTCACAGAAACTGCGACTCAGCCCCGGTCTGTGCTGCTGCCTGGAGCTAGGGCATCTGTTTAGGCTCTGCAGTCTGTGTTGGGGCGTGTGCTGTTAGATCTCACACTCATTTTTTGCTTTCCCACCTGCTTTTGTCTTAGCTATGATCCCCTGAGGGCCTGGTGCATCTTAGACTCACTAAAGCAGTCCTGGCTCAGCCCTGCCCTGGGAGTATGCTGTTTTTACGCATACATATTCTAGTCCCCACACTCCGCTCATGTAGGTACCACCTCAGACATACCCTTTTCTCAGGGGGCCTGAATTTCCATCCCAGATCTGTTCTGCCAGTGGCTGCCACTGGAGAAGATGCCCAGGTTCTCCTGTTTGCCCAGAGAGGCAGAGAGTGTCTGTTCAATATATCCCCAGCGGTGTGAGCCCTATTGTTCCTGTTGCTGCTGCTGCTGCTGCCCTGTGTCATGGGGCACCTCCTTGCCCTCTCCCATAGGGTTCCCTCAGCCTCAGTTCACCATCTTCTCCTTACTCCTGTGCCACAGAATCAGCACAGACCTGCAGCATCCCACGCCCTGTCCACACCTCTTGAGAAAATACCCAAGAATCTGGACTCCATTGGAGTCAGGCCTCCAGACCTTGGGTGAGAGTGGAGGGTAGTGCTGGGAGTTCAGAATTGCAGGTAGAGGATATATACAGTTTTATACAGTTTTATGCCTGCCAGGAGAGTGCCATGTCACCCTAATAGGAGAAAGAGGTCCGTTTTTAGAGTGTCTCTCCCATGGTATAAAAAGGGAGGATGTTTGAACTCTGCTTGCTTGTTTGTAGAAAGTATACTGAGAGCCGTTCTCATGGGGGAGGAGACTCCCGTCCACTTGGCTATGGATTTTGTACCTTTTGTTTGTATTCTTGGGTTTGCAACTTGCCTCCGCAGTGTTGATGTGCATTCTTCAATCTTCTCTCTTGGCTCAGCTCCAAACCATCGGCTTACTTGCTAAACTTCTGTCCTTTAACTCTCCTTCTGGATGGGAGCCTCTGTGGAAAGCTGGCTCCAGTTGGGCATCTTGCCCCCAACCCCCTTCTTAGCTTCTTATTGGAGGATCTATCCAACACTACCAAAGAGGTGTTAAAATCTCCCACTATTATGGTGCTCAAGGATATCTAGTTGCTCATGTCTGTTAAGGTCTCTCTTATAAATTGAGCAGCATTTTGGTTGGGTGCATAAGTGTTAATAATTGAAATCTCATTATGTTGAGTGCTGCCCTTAACAAATATGAAGTGACCATCCTTATCTGTCCTTACTTTTTTTGGGTTAAAGCCTATTGTATATGTGAATAAAATTGCAACACCAGCTTTTTTCTGATTTCCATTTGCCTGCATTATAGATGTCCATCCCTTCACCCTGAGTCTACATTTATCTTTTAAGGTAAGATGAGATTCTTGTATTCAGCAGATGTCTGGCATGAGTATTTGTATCCAGTCAGCTAACCTGTGCCTCTTTAGAGGACAATTTAAACCACTCGCATTAATTGATAGTATTAATAAACCTGGTAGTAGTTTGGGTGTCAAGTTTTTTGAAAGTACAGTGGACATTTTTAATCTGTTTGACATTGTGGAAGTTGGGATTTGATCAAACATTTCTGAGTGAGTTTACTTTGGTGGTAGAGCATTGTGCTGGTCATTGTGGAGGATGGGTCTGAGAATAAACTGGAGAGCTTGTTTAGTTATGCAAATTTCTTCAAAATGTGAATGTCATTATAGTGTTTAATTTCTCCATCATAAATGAAATTTAGTTTAGCTGGATACGGGATCCTGGCTTGAAAGTTGTTTTGTTTTAGGAGGTTGAAGTTTGAAGACCTTCCTCTTCTGGGGTGAAAAGTTTCAGTGGAGATATTTGCAGTCATTCTAATATTCTTCCCCTTGTAGGTTATGGTTTTCTTACATTTGGCTGCTTGCAGAATTTTCTCCTTTATATTAACTTTGGTGACCTTAATTATAATGTGTCTGGGAGATGTTTTATTTGGGTTGAGTCATGTTGGGGTTCTGAAACTGTCTACTATATGAATTTCATTATTCCTTGCCATGTTTGGGAAGTTATCCTTGAGTATCTCTTGGAGCAGAGCATCTGAACTTTTTGGAATAACCTTGTCACCTCCAGGAATTTCTTTAAGGTGAATATTTGATTTTTTGGAGTGCTCCCAGAGCTCTCTGAGAGAATAATCTGTTTTTGTTCTCCAGTTCTCTTCCTCTTTGAGTGTTTGGGAGCATTCAAAAGCTATGTCTTCAATGTCAGAAATCCTTTCTTCTGCCTGCTCCATTCTGTTGCTGAGGGATTCTACTGTATTTCTCAGATCTTTGAGGGCTGCAAATTCTTTTCTTAATGTGTCAAAATCTTTGGTGATTTTGTCTTTGATTTCATTGAATTCTTGGGACAACTTTTGAATTACTCCTAGAATTTCTAATTCCAACTTTACTTCCGTTCTGTTAATCTTATTTGCCATCCAAATTCTAAACTTGATTTATAACATCTCAGTCATTTGTTTATGAATGGGATCTTTTGTGTGTCTGCTTTACTGATCTTTGGGGAGTTGATCTACTCGATTATTCATGTTGCCAGAGTTTTTCCGCTGATCCCACCCCATGATTATTCTTCACCATTTGGGTAGATGAGCAGGTAAGGTGAAATTGGATTGGGGGTTCCTGGAGTTGTGATTAACCAGCCCTTTGCCAAAGAGCTGGGGCTGGTGTCTGCAATTTTTCCCCTACAGCTTTGCAAAAGACCCATACAGTACTATAGCCTGAGACACTGGGGAACTGCTTGGTGTGGTGGGACTAGTTGGCTCTGTCTTGTATTCAGTTGGTCTTTGTCCAATCCTAGTGAATCAATAACTCTGGGTTGAAGTCTCAGCTATCAAGAAATACAAGCAACTAATATACCCCGTGCCCCATGGGCAACAACTGGAAAAGGAAAATCAAACCTTCCCACTACAACACAACAAGGGTACCACCTTGGATGGTCCTCAGGTGAATGGCCCAGCTCAGGAGTGCCAAATAAATTGTCCCTCTCTGGCTCGGTGCCTGTGGCTCAATGGGCTAAGGCACCAGCCATGTACACCTGAGCTGGTGGGTTCGAATACAGCCTGGGCCCGCCAAACAACAATGACAGCTGCAACCAAAAAAATGGCCAGGCGTTGTGGTGGGCGCCTGTAGTCCCAGCTACTTGGGAGGTGGAGGCAGAAGACTCACTTGAGCCCAGGAATTGGAGGTTGCTGTGAGTTGGGATGCCACAGCACTCTATCCAGGGTGACAGCTTGAGGCTCTGTCTCAAAATAAATAAATAAATAAATAAATAAATAAATTGTCCCTTGCAGCACCAAGTTCTCAAGTGGTAGAGTTTGAAAGGTCTCCCAATAGATTGGAGGGGTCTGCTGGCAATTCGAGTGTGGCTCCCTCAGGTGCTCCGTGGAGTCAGAAGGCCAATCCAGAAAATGAGTTAGTCTGGGGAGTTTGATGCTTCCTTCCCCACCTTGCATGTCTGTCACTGTGCAGAAGCTTTTTAATTCAATCAAGACCCATTTATTTATTTTTGTTGTTTTTGTGATTGCCTTTGGGGCTTTCTTCATTAATTCTTTGCATGGGTCGATATCTTGAAGACTTTTTCCAACATTTTTCTTCTGGAATTCTTATGGGTTCATGTCTTAGATTTCAGTGCATTATCCATCTTGAATTGATTCAAGTGAGTGATGAGAGATGTGGACCCTGTTTCAATCTTCTACATGTGGCTATCCAATTTTTCCAGCACCATGTATTAAAAAGAGACTTTTTTCCCCCCAGTGTATGTTATTATCTGCTTTGTCAAAGGTCAAATGGCAATAAGCAGATGGTTTATATCCGTGTTTTCTGCCCTGATCCATTGATCTATTGGTCTGTTCTTATGCCAGTATCATGCTGCTTTGATTACTATAGTAGTACAGCTTGAAGTTTGGCAAAGTGATGCCTCCTGATTTGTCCTTTTTGCTTAAAGTTGTTTTGGCTATTCAGGCTCTTTTCTGGTTCCATACAAAGCAAAGAATTATTTTTTGAGATCTGAAAAAAATGATGTTGATATTTTAATGGGGATTACAATGAATCTATAGATCACTTTGGATCATATAGACATTTTAACAATGTTGATTCCACTGATCAACATGAATATGATATATTTTTCCATGTGTCTACATCCTCTGTGATTTCTTTCCTCAGTTGCTCATAGCTCTCTCTGTGGAAGTCTTTTACCTCCTTGGTTAAATATCTTCCAAATTTCAAGATAATTAAGGGACAAGAAGAAATGTAATCTTTTTTTAATAGCAATTACTTTGAAATACATTGAAATATTGGGGATAAATTTTTTTTCTTATGACTTTCAACCAGCTATACTGTCTTTCATTCCATTTCTGTTGTGTTAGAACTGCAGTTCAAACCTTCTCTTCTTTCTAACTGCAAGTCCACAGAAGCCATAATGCCAGCCCCAGTAAGCAAAGAAAAAGTTTTGCAGAGGGCCATTGTATCACATTGTCATGGCAACACTCCAGTTAGACCTCTGGGGGTGACAAGCTCTATACCTTCACCTTAGAGTAAAATGTAATTGCCCCCCATGGAGACACACTGATAGCCACCCTACCTCCAACCTTCCTCTTCCCTCATCCTACCCACTCTGTTATATCCTACTCATCTTCACCTTTGTCCAGCATGTAACTGTCCGTTTCCAAGTTCCTTTGCCTCCTTTGCTCCAGGGCCCTTAATTTCTACTCTTCAGCAATGGTTATACCATTGACTTCTTCATCGAGGTCCATTCTTCTTCTACTACTTACATTTTGAAATGTTCCTCTTTGACCTTAACCCCTTTCCTCTACCACTCCTCTATTCTCCTACCTTCTCATTCTTGCTGACCCTAATCTTTGAAGGGTTCATAACTGAGAACAGAAGCCACTTGACCTTTCCATATGCTCACCTCCCTCTTCCCAGACCTTCACACTGAGTTCCACTCCTTGACTTTAAATAATAGAGTCTCTCCCCTCTCAGTCTTTCATTCTTGCTGGCCCTGCCTCTTACCATTGTCAGGGTTTCTGGCCTCTCTGCTTCTCACCATCTTTACAATCCCTAAACCCATCTACCATCTCACTTGGCCATCTCAGGCATGTGTATATTGTCACCCTAGACTTGTTCACACCCTGATTGTTCTTACAATTGCCTGGCAAGGCTCCAATGCTAGGTAATCCCTAGGCTGTAAGTGTTGAAAGAGAAAATGAAAAAATTTAAGCTAAATGAGGATATATACTAATTACCTATTCCCTACACATACATTATCAAAACTTTTTAACATTCGGTACTTTCCGTAATTGTTACTTTTCACCACTATCTTCTACTACTCTCTTATGTGCAGCCTCCAGATAAAATGACCACTTGTAATGAATGGGAAATACAATTCTATCCAAAATCTATTTCATGGTGTTGAAAAACAAATAAGATTTTTAGGTTCTGCAGAGTCATGGTTTCCTGAGCAAAAGTTACTGGCAACTTAGGTTAAAGGATGACTGACCAATAGCCATGCCTTTGAAGATGGAGACAGTGAATGATTCCTGAGACATCTGTAGATTTGTCTCCCTCAGGGGCCATTTATTTACAATTAAAAGGGCAATCAATTTCGAGCCTTATAATTATACTCCAAAAAGTTATAACATCTGAGACTTTTTTTTTTCCTAACAGAGGGTTTGTTTACACTAAGACAATATTTCTCTCCCTTCCTCTGGAAAAGAGGGGGTACTTTTGCAACAATTCCCATAGATGTTCTCAGGCTCATAATTCTAGGATTCTTCGCCTAGATTACAGCAGAATAAAAACACCTGCTCTCCTTGTATCAGCCCCAAAGATGGAACTGGGAACTAGGAAATCAACACAAGATACCTTATAGGTAAACAATTGGTCCCCCTCTGACCCACAAGCCTTGAATTGGCTATGAGGAGAAAATAAGTAAATACAGAGATGAGACATTTATCAAATGGAATTGTTATAAAGAAATTTATTTAAGTGTTTTATTTAAAATGAGAACTCTTTCAGGTCATTTAGAATGTGTTTAGACTCTCCTTTTATACAAAACTAAGTAATCTCTAAAATGGTGGGGAAAAGACTTCTCTGCTTTCTCAGGATTTGGGAGTTATTTGGATATAAACAGATTGCTAATTATTGAAATGGTTTTGTGAGCATCTCTTCTATGTCCTTCCTCACCAAATCTGTCCATTCAAATTGTGATTTCTGTTAAACTTCTTAAAATAAGAAGATGGTTAAGAACCCCACAGCGTGAAATCTCCTGATCTGCAAGGGAATGTTTTTTCCCTCTTTTGCTGTGGTGGCAGCGGGAAACACTATTGCTGCCAGAAGACTGTTCTGCCCAGAAGCATCGTAGGCAAGAGCAGAACTGTGAGGTACCTCCTGCTTTTTGTTTTTATTCTCCTACAGAAATTGGGATGTCATTAATTTATTTCTTTGCAGAAATATTTCTGACAGAGGGCAGACCACTTTGTCAATTATCAGAACTCCTACTAGTCTCCCCTATTCAGGGAGGCTCCTTTTCCCAGACTTTTAGGCTTCTAAACTTTCCTGAATGCTTTTAAAATGCAGGGCAGTGCCCATGGCTCAGTGAGTGGGGTGCCAGCCACATACTCCGAGGCTGGTGGGTTCAAACCCAGCCCAGGCCTACAAGAACAACAGTGACAACTGCAACAACAAAAAAAGTGGCTGAGCATTGTGGTGGGCGCCTGTGGTCCTAGCTACTTGGGAGGCTGGGGCAGGAGAATCACTTAAGCCCAAGAGTTTGGGGTTGCTGTGAGTTGTGGTGCCACAGCACTCTACCCAGGGTGACAGCTTAAGACTCTGTCTCAAAAATAATAATAATAATAAAATAAAATCTAGTCCTTACTTACTCCTAAGTCAGGATGTGGGCTGAAGAAGGGAAGGTAAAATCAAACAATCAGGGAAAGAAGGCATACTCGGTAGAAATCACTTCCTGCAAATGTTACCTCACTTTAGAATACTGGGCATGAAGCCTCATGTCTACCTCAACTTCATTTATTTCCTCAGCTTCCTATCTTAAACCCATCAGGAATGCACTTTACCCTGCCACTCACACTGAATTTTTTATCTAAGACTTTTGTGATGATCAAAAAACTTCCCCATCTAAAAGTGTTCTGTGTAGACCAGGAAAACAAACATGAATGATTTTAGATTAAAACAAACAAACAAGATAGTATGATACTTTGTGGGAGCTGCCTGCCCACCAATTTCCCCCCTTATGTGATTACTGTCCTCATCCTTTTCTGGAAGTCATCTTGGGCAGGTCTTTCTTCCCACCTCCTGTTTTCCCACCCTCATACAGGGCCCCGCCTCCCCAAATGGTGTCTCCATCCTGTGTCCCCTGTCCACTGGGCAGTACTATAGGACTGAGGACTCTCTGTCCCTCACACTTGCTGCTAACCCTTCTGTCCACATGAAAAGAACAACAGCAATTGACTCTCAGAAGCCAATTCACAAAGCACTTCTGCTTCTCTTGTGAACTGAACCACTCAGAGGAGCACTTGGTAGAACATGCATCATCACCCTCAACTTTCAAAAAGGAAAACAGGCCAGAGAAAGCTGGTATGTTGGACTTTGTTTTGTTTGTTTGTTTGTTTGCAGTTTTTGGGGTTGGTTGGGTTTTTTTTTTTGCAGTTTTTTTCTTTTTGGCCAGGGCTGGGTTTGAACCCGCCACCTCCGGTATATGGGGCCAGCACCCTACTCCTTTGAGCCACAGGCACCACCCAGAAAGCTGGTATGTTGGACTTTGAAACCAGAATTCTTCCTGCTCTGTCACATTGCCCCTTTTACCAGTCTTCTTTTTCCTCTTCTTAGGAGCCGTGACTGGTAGACTGTAGCTATTAGACCAAAGATTAAATCTCATCTCTTCTATTTACCAATATATAAACTCAGTTAATTTATACTACCTCTCAAAGTCATAGATTGAGCATTTATAAAATCAAAATCATATTAATACCAACCAGCAAGATGGGAGAAAAAAAGAACATGAACTTGAGCTCTTTAATTAAGAACAATAAATTCAAGGATATTAGCAATTAAGTTAAATCCAAATAGACTAAATGCTTTGTTATAAAAACTAATATTGTTAGTCTGGATTGAAAAGATGAAAACTATCATGCTCTTTATAAGAGGCATACTTTAAACAAAAGGACCTGGAATGGTTGAAAATGAAAGGATAGAAAATGGTGCACCATGCAATCTAACCAAAAGACAGCTGGTGGAACAGATACCAGACAAAGTAGTTAAGACATGAAGCATTACTTGATATATAATGAAAGATATTCATAATGATAAGGAGTCAATTCATCAGAAAGGTAAAAAAGTGCAAATGTACATACAATGGGTAATATAGCTTCAACATACACATATAAAGCAAAAACTGACAAAAATAAAAGTAGAAAAATCCACAATGTGAAAACTTTTTTTTTTTGAGACAGAGCCTCAAGCTGTCACCCTGGATAGAGTGCCCTGGCATCACAGCTCACAGCAACCTCCAATTCCTGGGCTCAAGCGAGTCTCTTGCCTGCACTTCCCAAGTAGCTGGGACTACAAGTGCCCGCCACAACGCCCGGCCATTTTTTGGTTGTATTTGTCATTGTTGTTTGGTGGGCCCAGGCTGGATTCGAACCTGCCAGCTCAGGTGTACGTGGCTGGCTCCTGAGCCCGTTGAGCCACAGGCGCCGAGCTGTGAAAACTTTTAAAATCTCTTTTAATAGCTGATAGAATAGCCAGATAGAATAATTACTAAGTATACAGAAGATCAGAATAACATAATTAACAAACTTGACCTAACTGACACACATACAAAGCTATTTTCAATAATGACAAATTCACATTTTGTCAAGTACACATGAAATGTTTATAAAAATTGATTGTATACTGGATCATAATGCAAGCATGAATAAATCCCAAAACACTAAAATTATTCAAACTATGTTCTCTGACCTCAATAGAGTTACCTGAGAAACTATGGGATGGTTTTCCATTTCTTTGTGTCATCTACAGTTTTCTTTATCAGTGATTTGTACTCCTTCTTGTCACAATCTTTCACCTCCTTTGTTAATTTATTCCTAGGGTTTTTTTTTTTAGCTATTGAAAATGGAATTGAATTCCTGATTTGGTTTTCAGCTTGGTCATTTCAGCTTATAGAAATGCTATCGATTTTTGTACATTCATTTTATAACCTGAGACTTTGCCAAATTCATTTATCAAATTTAGGAATCTTCTGGAGGAGTTCTTAGTGCTTTTTAGGATCAGAACAATCAATGTTGTTAAAATGACCATTCTGCTCAAAGCAATCTACAGAGTCACTATAATTCCTATTTAAATATCAACATCATTTTCCACAGAATTTAAAAAAAAATGCTAAGACTCATATAGATCCAAAAAAGAGCCTAAACAGCCAAAATAATCCTAAGCAAAAAGTATAAAACTAGAGATATTACATTACCTGATTTCAAATATGCTATAGGCTATTACATTATATTACCTGATTTCAAATATGCTATAAGGCTATAGTAACCCAAACAACATGGTATTAGCATAAAAGTAGACACACAGATCAATAGAACAGAATAAAGAGCCCAAAAATAAAACCATACACCAACAACCAACCGATATGGCAAAACATACAAAACAGACGATGAGGAAAGGGCACACTACTCAATAAATGGTGCTGGGAAAATTGGATAGCCATATACAGAAGAGTGAAAGTGGACCCCTATCTCTCACCATATATAAAAATTAACTCAAAATAGACTAAAGACTTAAACATAAGACCTGAAATTATTAAAATACTAGAAGAAAACCTAGGAAACACTCTTCTGAACATTTTGGCCTGGGCAAATAATTTATAACTAAGACCCCTAATAAAATGCAATAATTTATGACTAAGACCCCTAATAAATGCAATGCAATTTAAACAAATGCAATAAAAACAAATATAGACAAATAGAACCTTCTGCACAGAAAAAGAAATAATAAAAAGAGCAAACTGACAATCTACATAATGAGAGAAAACATTTGTAAATTTTGTATCCAACAAAGTACTAATATCCAGAATCCATCAGGAACTCAAGCAACTCAGCAAGAAAAAAAACAAATAACCCCATTCAAAAGTGAGCAAATGACACAAACAGGTATTTTTCAAAATAAGATATACAAAAGGTAACAAACATATGAAAAAATGTTCAACATCACCAATTATCAAAGAAATGCAAATTAAAACCACAATGAGATGCCATCTTATTCCAATGAGAATAGCCATTATTAAAAAGTCAAAAAACAATAGATGTTGGAACAGATGCTTATACTGCAAACACTGTTGTTAGGAATGTAAATTAATGAAATCTCTATGGAGATCAGTTTGGAGATTTCTCAAAGAACTAATAGTATGCCATTTGACCCTGCAATCCTACTACTGGTGTCTACCCAGAAGAAAATAAATCATTATATCAAAAAAATACCTGCCCTCCATTGTTTATCACAGCACAATTCACAATTACAAAGATAGAGAATCAACTTAAATGCCCATCAACTGATGAGTTATAAAGAAAATATAGTGTACATATGTGTTCCATAAAGTACTGCTTAGTTGTAAGAAAGAATGGAATCAAAGAATGGAATCATGTCTTTTACAGCAAGTTGGATGGTTCCGAAGGCCATTTTCCTAAGTAAAGTGACTCAAGAACAGAAAAATAAATGCCACATGTTCTCACTTATAAGAGGGAGCTAAACTATGGCTACCCAAAGGCACACAGACTGGTATAATGGACATTCGAGATTCTACAGGGAGGAGCGCGTGGTTGAAGGATGAAAAATTGCCTTTGGGGTACAATGTTCACTATGCCAGTAATGGGTATACAAAAAGCCCAGGCTTCACCACTATGCAATATCTACATATGACAGAGTTCAATTGGTACCCCCTAAATCTTTTAAAACTTTCAAAAAGGAATTAAAAAAACCCCTGCTTTTTCCCAGATGCTTTTTTTTTAAATTAAATCATGCTTCTTAACAGTGATGCCGATGATCTGCCACACATTCTCCTGTCTGCTTGCACCTCAAACTCTGCCAGTGCCTTTGTGTTTCTATTTTCCGTATTCATGTAGCAACAGTTGGCAAAATGTACAACTACCATATGTAAAAGGTAGAGCTGATTTTGACATTAGCCAACATTTGAAGGGAAAAAAGACAACATTTTTAATTGAATAACATATAGCATTTCAAATCCTGTAAGATGCAACTAAAGCAATGCTTAGAAAGAAATTTATAACTATAGTTGTGATATTAGAAAAGAAGAAAGGCGGTAAATCATTGAATGAAGCCTCCAAGTCAAGAAACTAGATTAGTAAACAAAACCCAAAGAAAGTAGAAGAAAGTAAATAACATGGGTTCTCTAATGTTATAAATATTAACTATGCATTAGTGTTAAATATAATAATTATGATAATGAATATTAAAGTGCTCAGCTTAATGACTAGAACACGGTTTGGACACTATGTTTTGCCTATTATTATTATCCCAAGGATGAAAATCTGTCTTACTTCCTGTGTTAATTCACTAGGGCTGCCAGAATAAAACACCACCAATCATCTGCTTAAGCAACAGAAAGTACTGTCTCACAGAACTGGAGGCTAGAGGTCTGAGATCAATGTGTTGGCAAGATTGATTCTTTCAGTGAGATGTGAAAGAAAAATCTCTTCCAGACCTTTCTTATTATGGCCATCCTCCCTTCATAATTCTCTATGTCCAAATGTTCCCTTCTTATGATGATATGAGCCATAGAGGATTAAGGCTCACTCTAATGACTTCATTTTATCTTGATTACGTCTGTAAAAACCCAAGGTCACATTCTGAGGTCCTGGGGTCAGGACTTCAATACATGAATTTGGGAGGCGGGGCATGATTGTACACACAACACTTCCCAATTCTTTTTAATTATGACAAAATTTATATGTTGTAAATTAAACATACCTTAAATATACAGTTTGATGAGTTTTTAGAAATGTATAAAACTATGCAACCCACATCCCCATCAAGATAGAGAACATTTCCATCACCCCCAGAATTTTCCTTATGTCCCTTTTTGGTCAATTCTTGCTTCCAAGTTATAAAACAGCCTTTTAAAACCATGTATTATAATGAATCTACATCAGAACTTGAAAACATGAGTAATCCACATCCCACTGCAACTGGTCCGTCTTGGGTAATTGACAACCTCTTGGGCATTCAATTTTCACATGTATAACAACTGTCACACTAGTTCTAAGAACGTGCCATTATGACTATGGCTCTAAGATTCTCAATTCTTAAACCCAAGTGTCAACTAAAGAAGTCCAAAGAAGAAATAGTGGGTCTCTTTTCTTTTCAAAGGCAATATTTCCATTTTAATGGTTCCTTCTGAAGATAATTCCCCTTGCCTTTGTTGTGCAATCTGTTAAGTGATTTTTTTAGAGAGAAATTTTAGGTCAGATGGGAAGCCAACTAGTGAGTAGGGAAAAAGCAATGCTTTTAACATTTTTCTAATATGATCATATGCAGGCAGTCTGCCAAACATGATACCCATGTTAGTTCCTTTAAACCCTTATAGGAAACTGGAGAGAGGAGAGGTAGAGATTTACCTTCATTTCACAGGTTAGGGCCTGAGGTTCACAGAGGTGATACGTCTAACCCAAGTCACATAGCTGTTAAGTGAAAGACCCAGGATCTAAATAGCAGTTGGACTGACTCCCTAATTTGCAACACTCAGTAAATTGCATGGCCAGAATTGCCCTTCTTCAATAGGGCTCCAACCACTACATTGCTGTAGCCGGAGCAATTTGGCTTCTACCTGTTTAACGCATTTGGCTTCTGAGTACAGCATCTTTGGATAATGGATTCCAGAGCTAACCTGCTATTAATATCAAGGACCAGTGCCATCCAATGACTTTTCTGCACTTCCAAGCCCTCCCTGGCAGGCTCTGTCCCTCAGGCTATTCCCTGTGGTTCCTCTACCCTAACAAGGAGGCCTGATAAACCCTCCACCCTGAACTCTTCCCCCATAGATTTGTTCTCATATAAGCCAAAAACTGAGAAAGCATAAAGTGGACTTTCTGTTCTCAAGACCTAGATTAATTTTTCTTGATTTCTCAAGAGGTTGCTACAAATTAAAGGTAGAAAAAAAAAACAAAAACAAAAAAAAGAATTCATCAGACCCTAGCATGCAAATATTATTTTTAAAGATTAAAAGGCCCTAGTGTGCAAAATTTTAAGCTAAAAAAGTGATTATACAAAGATTGATTCCTCCTTTTTGAAAATAATTCTCCAAAGGTTTTATTAATATTTAGGTAGTCAGGAGGGTGGAGCAAGATGGCGGCCTGAGTAACAGCTTCCTTGCTACTGGGCACAGTGAGACTGGGGAGAGAAGACTTCAGGCATCTCTGGCTGGCAGGATCTTCCCAGAAACATCCCTTTGGGGACGCAGGGAGACAGCGTGGGACTTCCAGACCCCCTGAGGAAGGCAAAAGTGGTGGAGATCTGGCAAGTGGTTGCATGTGTTTGTTCGGTCTAATCCGGCTGGCAGCTGTGGGTGCAGCAGCAGTGAGACTACAAGCTGGAAAGGCCTTACCTGTGAGCTGTTTGGGTTTCTTTTGGACATGGCACTCAGTTGAACTGCCTTGGGAGAACTTGGGCAAGAGTGCAGAGGTCTTTGAGTATTATCTGGGTCCCCAGACTGGGCCACGGAGCCAGACGGAGCTACCAGTGTTTGGCTGTGGGCTGTGTGGAGCCATTGTGGGAGAAATGCCCTGGCAAGCTCCACCCTCAGGATCGCAGAACAAGCATTGGGAGGGAGCGAGTAATCTAGTGACTGAGCAGCCTAAAAGCGGGGACTGAGACACCTTGCAACCTTAGCCCTCAGGGACATAGGGTAAGACTGGTTTTGGCACACTGGGTAAGTGGATAGCCACTTAAGGAGTGATCCCAGCCACAAGCGCTTTCCTGGGAAAGCTTCTGCTTAGCCCAAGTTAGCAATTTAAAGTGCCCTCTAAGCAGGCTGAGGAGGATTTAAGCTCTCCACTCTGCGGGGTTTGAGAAATCATTAGAGGCCTCTGGTCTCCATTTTGTATAGCTGTATCAACATTGCAACTAACATATCATACACCAGAAGATCACCTCTTGCCCAGACAATATCAGCAAGATATATATACTGCCTTGTTTTTGGTTTTGTTTTGTTTTGTGGTTTTTTGTTTGTTTGTTTTTGTTGTTAATGTTTTGTTTTTAATTTCAGCATTTTCCTTAAAGATTTTTCCTTTTTTTCTTTCTTTTATTTCTTCATTTTTCTAGTTTAAAAATAATTTTCCATTGTTGCCTTTTTCAACAATTAGAACTTCAATTTTGCTAGTGTTTCTACCCATATTAATTGTTTTTTTTCCCCCAATTTTATCCCATAAAGTTTTCAGTTT
>CAUYRH010099936.1:0-31915 GCA_963574655.1 Perodicticus potto | reverse complement strand
CAACAATTGGAAAAGGAAAATCAAACCTTCCCACTACCACACACCCAGTGTACCACGTTGGAAAGTTCTCAGGTGATTGGCCCATTTGAAGAGGTCCCAATCAATTATCCCAGCCAGTACCAACCTCAAATCAAAGAGTTGAAAAGTCTCTGGCGACTAGATAGCAGGAATCTGCTGGCAGCTCTAGTATAACTCGCTCCAGGGCTCTGTGAGCTCAGGAGGGCCGCCCAGCCAGTAAATTAGTCTGGGAAGGTTGATTCCTCCTTCCCCACCTTGACCCTCTGTGACACCCAGTCCCTGGTAACCCTGCAGGGCTGTGATCCAGTTCCCTCCAATGAGCAGATGCTCTAGAGGTTTGCACCTGCCTAGGTCACAAGGGGCTCTGTGGCTCCTCAGCCAGTCCACCAGTTTCTGTCAGTGTTGGCAGGGGGGAGGTGAGGCCTGACAACCTGGGTTCTTGATAGGGGCTGGGGTGATTCACTCAGTTCCAGCCCTGTCCCTGATGGATGTTGTTGGTAGAACAGAACAAGTTTGCAGAATTTCTGCCCTGTGGAAGAGACGCTGGGCTGCTAATAGTTCTAACTCAGTCTGTGAACTTTAGCCCTTTGTCTCAGCTGTCATCCCCTGAGGGCCAGGTGCGGCTGAAATTTAGCAAAGCTTTCTCAGCGCTGCCACTCAGGGCCTCAGGGGACCGCCTCTTCAGTTCAGCCTCCTCTCAGCTCACTTTCCTCTCACCACTCCTGAGCTGGAAAAACAGCACAGATCAGCAACAGCCCATGCCCTGTCCACACCCCTCGAGAAAATGTCCACAAATCTGGACTCCGTGGGGGACAGAACTCCAGACCTCAGGTTGAGAGTGGAGGGGAGTGCAGTTCAAACTTGCAGGTAGAGAATATATACAGTTTTTATACAGTTTTATGCCTGGCAGGAGAGTGCCATGGCACCCTAGTAGGGGAAGGAGGTCCAGTTTTTAGAGGGTCTCTCCCATGGGGTAGAGTGGGAGGACATCTGAACTCTGCTCGCTTGCTTGTATGGAGGTATGGAGTATGCTGCTAGCCGATCTCATGGGGGAAGGGGACTCCTGTCCACTTGGCGATGTGTTCTGTACCTTTTATTTGTATCCTTGGGGTCTCAGGTCGCTCCAGCAGGGTTGATGTGCGTTCTTTGACCTTCTCTTTTGGCTCAGTTCCAAACTGTTGGCTTTCTTGCTAAATTTCTGTCCTTTAACTCTCCTTCTGGACAGGAGCATCTGCAGAAAGCTGGCTATAGACCGCCATCTTGGTTCCTCCCTCTTTCTTTTCTTTATTTAAAATTTTTTTTATTGTTTGGGATTCATTGAGTGTACAAAAAATTAGGTTATACTGATTGTATTTGGTAGGTGAAGGCCCTCTTATAATTGTGTCCTGCCCCCAAGAGGTGTGCTATATATTGTGATCACCCAGCCCCCTCTCTCCTCCTGTCTCCTCACTTGCTCATTTCCCTTAGCCCCCTTTGTATTAGCTCATCTGCTGCCTTCATATTAGAATTGTGTACATTGGATTCTTTCTTCTCCTTTCTTGTGATGCTTTACTAAGAGGAATGGTGTTCCACCTCCATTCAGGTTAATACAAAAGATGTAAAGTCTCCATCTTTTTTAGTGGCTGCATAATATTTTATGGTATACATATACCACAGCTTGTTAATCCATTCCTGGGTTTGTGGGCATTTAGGCTGTTTCCACATTTTGGTGATTGTAAATTGAGCTTCAATAAACAGTCTAGGGCAAATATCCCAGCTCCGGCCAAAAACTGCAAAAAAAAAAAAAAAAAAGATTTATTTCTTCTGGGTAGATGCTCAGTAATGGGATTAAAGGATCAAATAAATAGGAGGTCCAGTTTGAGTTCTTTGAGAATTCTTCATACTTCCTTCCAAAAAGGTTATATTAGTTTTAGTTTGCAGTCCCACCAGCAGTGTAAAAGTGTTTCCTTCTCTTCACATCCACGCCAGCATCTGCAGCTTTGAGACTTTGTGATGTGGGCTGTTCTCACTGGGGTTATGTGATATCTCAGCATAGTTTTGATTTGCATTCTCTGATGATTAGGGACAATGAGCACATTTTCATGTTTGTTAGCACTTCATCTTCTTTACAGAAGGTTCTATTCATCTTCTTCCCCAATGATATATGGCATAGTTGGGTCTTTTTTTTGTTGATTAATTTGGCAATAAACCTATATAGATCCCTATAGATCCTAGTTATTAAGTTTTTGTCCAATTCATAATATGCAAATATCTTTTCCCATTCTGAATGTTGTCTGTTTGCTTTGGTTGTTGTTTCCTTTGTTGTACAGAAGCTTTTCAGTTTAATTAAGTCCCATTTGTTTATTTTTGTTGTTGTTGCAATTGCCAGGGAAGCCTTCTTCATAAAATCTTTCCCCAGGCTGTTTTCCCCATACTTTCTTCAAGAATTTTTATTGTTTCATGCCTTAGATTTAAATCTTTTATCCATCCTGAATCAATTTTTGTAGGTGGTGAGAGGTGCAGGTCCAGTTTTAGTCTTTTACATGTGAATATCCAGTTCTCCCAGTACCATTTATTGAATAGAGGTTCTTTCCCCCAGTGTATGTTCTTGTTTGGTTTATCAAAGATCAGGTGGCTTAAGAGGTTAGTTTCATCTCATGGTATTCTATTCAGTTCCAAATGTCAGTGTCTCTATTTTTGTGCCAATACCATGCTGTTTTGATCACTATGGCCTTCTAGTATAGTTTTTATTACTAATAATTGCCTTGGCTATCCGAAGTTTCTTCTGGTTCCATACAAAATGATAAATTATTTTTCCAAATCTTGAAAGTATGATGAGGGTGCTTTAATGGGGATTGCATTGAATCTGTAGATTGCTTTGGGTAGTATAGACATTTTCACAATGTTGATTCTCAGCCATGAGCGTGGTATGTTCTTCCATTTGTTAATATCTTTTGCTATTTCTTTCCTTAAAGGGTTTCATAACTTTCTTCATAGTCTAGGTTTTGATATCAGGGTGATGTTTGCTTTGTAGAATGTATTGAGGGGAAGATTCCTTCCTTCTTAAATTTTTGGAATAATTTCTGCAGTATGCGTATAAGCTCTTCTTTGAAAATTTGATAGAATTCTGGTGTGAAGCCATCTGGGCCAGGGCTTTTTTTGGAGGGAGATTTTTTATTGTTTCTTCAATCTCAGTTCTTGAAGTCAGTCTGTTCAAGAAACCTATTCTTTCTTGATTAAACCTAGGGAGAGGGTGTGATTCCAGGTATTGATCCATTTCTTCACATTGTCAAATTTCTGGGCATAGAGTTTCTTGTAGTATTCAGAGATGATCTCTTGTATCCCTGTGGCATCTGTTGTTATTTCCTTTATCATTTTTGATTGAGGTTACCAGAGATTTTACTTTTCTATTTCTAGTTAATCTGGGCAAGGTTTATAGATTTCATTTATTTTTTTTTAAAACCAACTTTTTATTTTGTTAATTTTCTGAATGATTCTTTTGTTTTCAATTTCATTAATTTCTGATTTAATTTTAGTTATTTCTTTTCTTTTGCTGAGTTTGGGATTAAATTGTTCTTCTTTTTCCAATTCCATAAGATGGTTCATGAGTTTGTTGATGAGCTCTCTTTCTGTTTTTCAATTGTAGGCATCTAATGTGATAAATTTCCCTCTTAAGAGTGCTTTTGCTGTATCCCACAGGTTTTGGTAACTTGTACCTTCAGTGCTGTTATGTTTGAGGAATAGTCCAGGTCTGTATAATTGCTTAGTTGGCTTGAGAACCTAGAACCAATGTGTCATGGGTTCTTAGAAATATGATATTACCAATGTTCTTAATGCAACAGAGTAGGACAAAGTCTGGAAAAACACAGACATTGATAACTGAGACAAAAAGCAACTTGAACAAGTTGGACTCAGATTGAGAAGCAGTTTTAGGAATAACCATATTTTCCTTTGTATATACATATATGCAAGAGTGACATAGTTAATGACCTGCTTAATTAAGTCTATGTAAGGTTTTTTGATAATTTTAAAGTAATTCTAAGTGATGTGTATTGTGTCCTAATTCAATAGGCACCATTTTTGTGTCTTAGTGATACATAAAATAATGGCATGTCTTTGCACTAATGATGTTTCAGAAACACTGAAATATGACACTAAATGGGGTAGGAAGGTCACAGAACAGTGAGTGTAGCAGAAGCCAGATTTTGAGATATGTAGCTTATCTTAAAAGATAAAAGTATACTTATGCCTGGTGGTATTAGGACATTCCAGTGGAAATAATGTAAAACTGAATGTTATTCAAATGGAGTTATACCATTCATTTTCTTTCTTTCTTTTTTTTTAAGACAATGCATGTTTATTGATTTATTGTTTATTTTCTTCATTTGTTTCTTCAATAAACGTTTTCTGGGTGGGTTCTACGAGCTGGTTTCTACCCTAGGTTCTAGGGGTTTCAGGAGTTGAATCTGGTGGGGAGAGATTAATACATAGACACACAATTACAATAGAATGGGAAAATTGCCACAATTAAGATAGTCATAAGAGGAAGGTTCTGGAAATTGGCAATTTGAAAGTTGTATATATAGAGAAAGGGCTAAGACTCTAGAGGGGATAAAGTTACCCAAGGTTCTTGCTTTTCCATTCTTGTGATACTTTACTAAGAAGAATGTGTTTCAACTCCATCCAGGTTAATACGAAAGATGTAAAGTCTCCATCTTTTTTAGTAGCTGAATAGTATTCCATGGTGTACATATACCACAGCTTGTTATTCCAAGCCAATGTACTCAATTCTGCTTTGAGGGAAATTGATGACCTAGTACATGGTGGGGGGATGAAGGCGTGATTGTGGGGAATGGGGGCATGGTGAGAGGGAAGAAGGAAGGGGTGGGAGGTCATGATGTGTGACACACCTCTTGAAGGTGGGACACAATTATAAGAGGGACTTTACCTAACAAATGCAATCAGTGTAATGTGGTTCTATCTACCTTCAATGAATCCCCAACAATGAAGAAATAAAAAAAGAAAAGAAAAAATGGTTACCTAAGGGGGTTTAGTCTAGAACCTGCAGGAAACAAAACAAAACAACCCTTATCCTTCAGGACTAAAGGTAAGAAAAGAAGAAGAGGAGGAAAAGGGGCTAACATTTCCTGGAAACTTTCCAGTGCCAAGTATCACACTGTTGCTTACATATGTTACCCATTTAACACTCACAACCTGTAAAGAGTTAACTATTATTGCTTTCCTTTGCAGATGAGGAAACTGACCCACTTAAAGCTTGAGAAACTTGCTCAGGCTGTTTTCTCAAATGTTATCTTCTCACTGAGATGTCCCTGATCATCCCATTTAAAATTACAACCCACCCCCCTCTTCCATGTCAGTCTTTATCTGTTTTCGCTTTTATTTTTTAAAGCAGAGCATATGTTGCCATCTGATGTGCTGTAAAATTTATTTTTTATTTATAGTCTGTTTCTCCCTGCTAAAAATGTCAACCCCATGAAAGAAAGACTTCCCCCCCATTTTGTAATTGTGATGTTCCTACCACATGGAATGACATGCTTTCACACAGTAGGTCCTCAATATTTCAGAAATAAATTTATGTAGCAGAAGAGCCGTGATGGGATTTGAACCCTCCATTCTCTCATGCATGAGGCTGTGAGCTAAGCACACTGAAGATGAAAGAAACCAAATAGTCAAAAAAGTGGGAGCAGGGTGAGCATAGGAGAGCTCCACACGGGCTGGTGATCAAGAAATAGGTGGGCGACCATCAATGACTAGAAAGGAAGGAAGACCAAGAGCTTGGAGGTCACTAATGATCCAGAAGAGCCCATTGGAGAAGAGAAAACAGGGGTGCAGAGTTAAATAGAGGGAGGTCAAGAACTAGTGGTAGAAGGTCTAAAGCTGTTAGCTGAACTTGACCTCAAGAGGAAGGCTCTAAGATCTACTATTCCAGAACTTTCACCACAACCCATTCCCCTTCCAAGCCTTTGCATGATCTCATTTTTAATCCTGATGACAACTCCATGAGGTCTATGCACAATTTTGTAGATGGGTAAGCAGAGGTTGACTAACTTATCCAAGGTCATCCAGTGGGAAAATAGAACTCAAGTTTCTTCATTCTTAGGGGCCCAGCTTATAACCTCTATACTTCACTATTAATACATCTCATAGATAAATCTTTGGGTACACTCAGTTACATTCTTAGCTTGAATTATTCAAAGTGGAATTGTTGGGATAAAGAACAGGTACCATTATGAGACCTTATTTCCTTTTTTACTATCAAAACTTTTTTTTAAGTGCATCTGAGTATGATAATGGTAGCTAATGGCACCCTCCCTGAGCAATCTGCATTCCAGGGCTGGCCCGTGGAGTTAGTAAGTCATCAGGACTCAAGGAGTTGGGACCCTTCACAGTTGTAGGTGAGACGTGCTCTCTGCTGGCCTTGGCTGTCTAGCACATTCCCAGTTGGGGTTTTTCTGGCCACTCTTCTCGTCCTATCTCCACTAAGGGGAATTAATGTTATGAGGAGTCACTGGAAAAATGACAAATCTGGGGTGAGGGCACAACCCAACAAAAAGGTAAATCTCTTTCCCTCCCATGGATAGGTTTCCAAATGCTTTCCAGAAGGCCCTGTTTTCCTTTCTTCCTCCCTCCCTCCATTTCTTTTTCTTCGTTTTCCCTCTTCTTCTTCCTCTTTAGGCTGAAGCATTTTCTAAAGAAGAAAATGGAGAATTATATGATTGAGAGAAAGGCCAAATCTCGTGCCAAATAACAGGGATAAAGTACCAATGTGCAGCCAAACAGCCTTCAAGGCTCTTACAACAATCTGGTTTGGGGGCAGTGGGGAGGTCCTGCTTGTAGTTTAAACCAAAATCACGATCCTCTGGGGTTATCAGGGGAGTCAGCAAGGAATAATGAGATACACACTGGGCTTAAGGCAAACATTGACATACAAGTGGCAGCCCCAGCTGTAATCCCTCATGAAAACCCAGAGACAAAGACAGGTTATTTATTTGATTTGTAATCATGAAAGTCCCCTCTAGGTTAGCTGATTTGGAGCAGGGAGATAAAGCTGGCTTTCTTATAAGAAGACTGAAAATATGCGAGGAAAACCACTCTCCTCTAAGCTGGAGGCTGGATTGGAAGGGCTTTTATCAAAATGTTATTTTTTTTTCCAAAAGGCATTCATCATTTTCAACAAGGTTTCATCCTGATGTTGTAAAGGAAAGTCTTGCCGGAGGCTGGTTAAACTAGTGGCATTCAGGAAAAAATGAATCCTTCTGACCTAGATCCAGGGAGCTGTCATTGTGATTAATTAGCTCCGACAGTCCCAGGTGGGTCATACAGATGGAGGCATTCTCGCCTACTGTTTGTGCTTTGTCAATGACAAGGCGTGGGCGCAGGTCCCCCGCCCTTCATCCTCGTTCTGTAAATGGCTGCCTTTACCTCTAACTTTGGGACGTCAATGGGCAGGATTTGGTTTACAACTTGGAGAGATGAGCATCCAGGCAGAATCTGTGCCTAATTTGCTCTGTGACCTTAAGCAAGTTTCTTGGTACATCTTGTACCTAGTTTTCTCAGATTTAGCATGACTCCTAAGGCCCCTCATTGTTGGGTCATTGTCTGTCTACACCTTCAACTTTCTCTCTCCTTCTTTTCCATGCCAGCATTAGGAAGCTTCCTTCAGTTCTTTCTTTCTTTTTTTTAGTTTGTTCTTATTTGCATTTCAGGTCAATGTGAGGGTACAAACAACCAAGTCACAATATATGCATTTGTTAGGTAGAGTCCCTCTTGGAGTTCTGTCCTGCTCTTTCAACTTCCCTTTTTTCTAGCCATGGCCCAAGCAAGACCTTCCTTGTTCTATTCCAGAATTTGATTTCCTCTCCTTTCCGATGGGTTAATTCCTGCATTTCCTTCAAGCCTGAATTTCAGTAGGGCTCTCTTTGCAAAGCCTTGTTGCATCCCTCTCTGGTGAGCAAAGTTCCCCTGTGCACCTCTCCCTCGGTCCTCTGCGTTTCCCTGCAATGTGCTTGTCATGACATTGGGATAACTGAATCTTTGCTTCCTTATGTGGACCTCAAGCTTCTTGAAGTCAGGAAAGGGTCATCTTTCTCATCACAGTAGGAGTGGTGCTTAAGTACAGTGTCTGGCACATGGGAGAGGCCCAACATGTAATGAGATATGAGATGAAATAAGGAGAATCTTATTAGATGAACAGCACACACTTTTTGAGTATAAACTCTCTATCTTAATATGCTGAAAGCTTCATCGCTTCCCCCAATTCCCAGCCCCACACTCATGCAGATGATGCTAGGCTTTTGATACACACTTATTGAGAAGTAGGAAATGATGGACAGTCACTATAAATTAGCCATGTCTTTAACTTAATGTCTATTTTATTGATCACCAGGATAGCAAACATCATTTGAAAATAAAATTCATACATATAAGTAGTGAGATACTCCATCAGAGGCTAAAGTCATGTGTGTTTTTAATGTTTTTCCAGTGACAGAAGTATCATCATGCTGCTTTGGAATCATCAGAAGCTGTATGTCCCTCTCTCCTTCTCGCCCCAATTCTCCCTGATGGAGGGGGTATGGGAAACTCATAATCACTTGCAAGGTTTCTCTTGAAAGAACAAATCATTTTGAGCCACCAATAACTGTTATTCCTAGTAGCAGTGGTAGGACTGGGAGTATTATTACTCACTTAGATGATGGCTGGTGCTCCACAATTTGAGGAAGAGGGTGTAGAGTCTCTGTGTGGAGAAAGTATAAAGAAAAGCTGTCCGATTCCAAAGGGAAAATAAACAGCATTTCTGGGTGAAAGAGCTGGCAGATACCATAAGATATCCTAATGTCTGGGAGGGTTTGAACCTCAAAAGCTAAAGCTAAGCACTCTCATCTTGTAATCATCTTGGCATCTTAGTGGTAAGTGCTGAATGAATAGGACCACCTCACTCCAGGGAGCCACAATGTCTACAGCCAGTTGCCAGGTCAACACCTGTAGTCATTCAATGGCAATATGGTGGCGTGATGAGAAGCCACAGTGGCAGAAGACTGGGCAGTCCCCAGTCTCTCTCTGTCCACTTGGATGAGAAACCAGCTTGACACCCCCCGGACTACAGAAGTCCCTGGGGATTTTAGACAACATAAACAAAGGGATCCCTGGAAGGAAGGTACTGAATTATTTTGCTAATAACTTTGGTAGGATTTGCTCATGAAAAATCAAAAGAAATGAGTTCTACAGGTGGGAAAACAGCAAGAACAAAGGGAAGGAGGTGAGAAAATGTGGGTTGGGAGGAAACAAGGGGAGCTTGGCTCAGTTTAATTCATAAAGAAAAGATAACACGTGATAGTTGAGAGACTGGTTCTTGGAGCCAAAAACATTCAAGTTTTTTTTTTTTTTCACCTCTTGGATAGGCATGGCCTGATTTTTAATTTTCTTTCCTCAACACTTTGTTATGAAAAATTTTAAACATTCAGAAAGGAACAGAGTGCCAAGAGTCCCAGAGATTAAGCAACTTGTCTAAGGTCAATATGTTAGTAAGTGGCAGATCTGATGATCAAATTCAAGTCTAGCCCCTAGTACGTAGCCAAGTAGCTCCCAAATGACCAGTGCTCTCACAGAACACACACAAAAAGCTTCAGGAATAATTTTAAAACAAACATTTGAAGGCACTTCAGGATAACTAAAAACAAAACACATTGGAGGGTAGGGGAGTGGACCTTAATCTCTGGGCCCCTCAGTACTCTGATCTATAAAATGGGGAGGATCATCATAATATAGATCATATAAATTTGGTCTGAATAAGATGATTATTTAATGAGGATTGAGTGAGGTAACTTAGAGGGCTTTGCAAAATGCCTGACACATGGTAAATGCTTAATTAATAGTAGGTGTTATTGATAATTATTAGAGCCAATGCATGAAGCAGTGGAAGATAGAAAGGTGGGCTGGCTATGGGGCAAAGAAATTTGAATTTTATATGAAGTGCATTATAGGCCATGAAGTGACATTTTTTTTCTGCTGTGGTTTACATCTATATAATCAATTCTTTCAGGGCCGAAAACCTTCCTCAACTTCAAATGTGATTGTGCCTGAGGTTCTGGTGGGTGCAGACTTCTGCGTATCATTCTCTGTATCTCTTCCTTGTGACATCAGTGGTGCTGTCTTTCAGAGTTGTCTGTGCTTCACGAGCAACCATTTTTCTCTGTCTTCAAGGATGCCTGCGTGTTGGCATACCTTCTGTGCTCTGTGAGACAGAAGCTGGATGGTTGTGAGACTTACGGTGAATTGCAGAACACATGTGCTTTTCAGATATGTACTACATTAGACTCATAACCTGAAGGCCCCGTTGGACTTGTGCATTTCAGTCTTTACACTATGTGAGGAAACTCTCATCCATGTGAAATGGGAAATGAAGTTAGGAAGTTAATGTGCAATGGGTGATCAAATCATGACCTTTCTACCTTCCAGAAATCCCTCAAATCTTGCCCCTTCTCTGTGTCTTGATACTGATATTACTCTAGTTCAGATTATCTTCACTCCTATCAGGACATTTTCAAAATCCTTAATTATCCCTTCCTCTAGCATCTCATTCTTTTGTTCTGCCCTGTACCTCACTATTATGAATGCCTTTAGGTATAACACTCTTTTGCTCAGAAACCATTGAACATTGCAGGCCACAGATTTATAAACTTTTGTATATTTCACTCAAGGCCTCCCCAGACTGGTCATTTAATTGTCCATTTAGTAATCTATCAGTCATACTCCCTTCCCGTGAGATATCTCCCTGTGTCACTTCTTAACTTTAGATAATAATAATAATAATGATTTTTTTTTTTTTAATATTCATGTATCACCAATGACAAGACTCACTCTCACTTAATAATGGCTTTTCAGGAAGAAAAGAAACACCACTATTCTAAATCAATGAACATTTTAAAACATATGTAATTCCAAAGATACTGATATGTGACAAAGTTGCACATATGGGAATTAAAGAAATATGCCAATGGCACCATTTATTAAGTGTCAATGAAGGGCTCAGTAATGATTTAGCTCAAGAATTTTTCTTGCTTCATTCTGCCTTCAAGGAACTCTCAACCATGTGGTTCTGCCTATCTCTGCCTGACTTTCTGGATCGCTCTCTTGTGCCAAAAGCAAACTTCACATGCCTTAAGAATACGTTTTGTCCAAGCTCATTGGCCCTGTGAAAAGAGTAAATGGTTTTCCTATTAGCTGTGTAATATTTGATATATTTTAAGAAAAACCTGCACTTGAAAATGAGACCAAAACCAAACAAACAAGCCTCCAAATCAAAACAGAGCTCCCCCCATATTTGTCCTATATTGCTGGCAGCTGAGTAATAATTATTTCTGCTTGCCAGAAAGGGTGCAGGGAGTGAAAGTGGGAGGTCAGCTCTTTTTGTCCAAGAAAGTCATTTTCTTTTCTTTCAAGTTATTACCAATGCAATTATTTCATCAAGGTGAATTCGTTCTCTAATTGGGTCCCAGGCTAGGGTTTCATTCAGACTTTTTCTTCACCACTTTTGGCCTCTAAATATTTGACCCAGAGTTTGAGTTCGGATTAAGCTGTCACAGATCCTGATTTGATAAAGGGAAAGGAATTAAAGTGGACAGAAAGAAGTAAGGCTAATTGGCATTTCCAAGTGATTTTCCCTGTACAGTTGGCCAAAGAAAATTTCATGAGGGAGAGTGGTACTTGGTTTCTCACTGTAGCCTTCATTGTGTCTGCCCGGGAGACCCCAGGCCCTTGCCAGGCCAGTCTGTTTGAGCACCATTGTTATTGGGATATAATTGTGTCAGCCTTCATTGTGAGCATCTGTACACTTTTAATGAGACTTACATGTCTGTGCTCAGAGGATTCTGCTATATTTCATTTGGAATTAATCCAACATGGGCTGTTCTTCAGGCTTAATGGCTGAAAGGTCCTTTCCAAAGGGAAAGAATTCAGCAATAGAATTTAATAAAGTTTAGTAGCAAAGCTAATTCTTCATAAAACCTTGAAGAATTTTCCCCAAAGTCCAGACACCCAAAACCATTGTATGTCTCAGGATTTCATTTGGGCCCTGCTTCCTTGGGGCCCATGCAGTGTAAACGATGAATCTGCATTTGTAAATAAAGAATAACTTCATGACAGTTTAATGGGGTTGGGAAAAATAATTGGTCCTTTTTTTTTTTTTCAAAGTGGTTCTTCTTATCGTGTCTTGCTATATGAACCATAATGGGGGATTTGCTGGAGATAAGATCCTTAAAGTGAGACTAAAATAAACACAAAGATAAACTTTTTCCATTTCTAGGCTTAGACTGTCTACCAAAGAGCAGCAAGTTCATTGTAAAAGTGAACCGGATTCCTGGCCAGATAGCTGAAGGGAGAAGAAGTGAGAACTGGAAAGAGGGGACAGAAAAAGCAAGCAGCTGGGGGCCCTTCTTACAGGCCCCTCTGTCTTGGTAGCCTCCCCACTGGCTACTCATCCATCCCCACTGCATGGAACCTTCCCGTGTTTCAACTTCACTCAAGGCTCATCCTCCTTTCCATCCTTTTAAATTTGCCTTTGAACTTGAAAATCCTGTTTGCTCTGGCAGTTCCTAACCACCCTTGAAGGACCTACTCAACTTCATCTTTTCGGAAAGTCCTCCAGTTGCCCTGTCTTTGTTTGCTCCTAGAGTTCTGCTCAGGGTGCTGTGTGAGCTTGTGGATGGCATTGTTTATCTGTTGGCCTCTTGCTCTAGAGTCTAGACTATGGGCCAGTTGAGGTCAGGCACTGAGTATTCATTCATTCATTCAATCGTTGAATCAGTACTTATCGAACATATACAATGTGATGAATACTGTGCAAAAGATACAATGGATATTGGGATAGACACACCCTCTTGTTTCAGTCTAGTGAGAGAAACAGGAAACATGGTAGCCAAAGGATGCAACAAACAGGGTGCTGAGATAAAGGAATGGGAGGGCTGTTATATGATAAATAGGGTGGTGAAGAAGGTTCCTTCAGGACGTGGTATCTAAGATTTGCCAATGGAAGGGTTAGTTTCAGGAAAGCATATTAACTACTCACAGATTGAATGAAAGAATCTAAATGGGAGGTTGATATTCCAACAAGTTCAGTTTAAAATGCAGTTTTATATTAATAAAATGAACGATAAAAACTACACGATCTTCTCAATAGATGCAGAAAAAGCACTTGAAAAAATTCAACATTCATTCATTATTAAAAATAACCTCTCCAAAAATAGGTTTAGCAGTAATGTGCCTCAACACAATAAAATCCACGTATGACAAGCTCAACAGCTAACGTCAGACTCAATGGTGAAAAGCTGAAAGTATTTTGTCTGAGCTCGGGAGCAAGAGATGCCACTCTCACTACTTTTACTCAACATAGTATTGGAAGTCCTATCCAGAATAGTCAGGTAAGAAAGAAATAAAAGGTACCCATGTAAGAAAGGAAGAAGTGTAATTGCCTCTGTTTGCTAATGACTTGATCTTATGGATAGAAAACCCTGATGAGGCTATTAAAAACCTGTTAGAACTGATATATTCAGGAAAGTTGCAGGTTACCAAATTATACAAAATTAGTAGCATTTCTATACACTAACAAAAAATTATCTGGAGAAAGAAATTAAGAAAACAATCCTGATTATAATAATGTTAAAAAATAAAATGCTTAGGAATTAATTTAACTAAGGAAGTACAAGATCTATATGCTAAAAACTATAAAATCTAATGAAAGCAATTGAAGGAACCACAAAAAAAATGAAAAGATATCCCATGTTCATGAATTGGAAGAATTAATATTGTTGAAATGTCCATCCTACCCAAAATGATCTAGAGATTCAACGTAACTCCTATCAAAATTTCAATGTCATTTTTCATAGACGTTGAAAAAACTATCCTACAGTTCCATTAGACTAGAATTTCTCTCCTGGCATGTCTCTTTTATAGAATCAAATATTTTTGTGTGGAGAAGAAATAGCTCATCTTATGTAAAGGCTACTACTAACTCAATGCAAATGAAATACTTTAAAGTCATGTTTTGTTTCCCAGGGAAGAAGGCTAAGGAAGGGAATGGTTCAAACTTCATGACTGAAAAATGTCATTTGCAGAGAAGTAACATCAACCAATGTGAGAAACATAATGCAAAACTGAACCTCTTTAGCGTAGGGTAGAAACATAAGCACTTACTTTGAAGTCAAAGAGAACTGGTTCTAAATTTTGACTCCCACAATCCAATATCTGTGTGACTTGGGAAAAGCCACCCAACTTCTCTGTGTTTCACAGCCTAGAGTTTGATTTTCTAGGGACAAAGGATACAACAATGAAAATAACAGACAAGATTCCCTGTCTAGATGGACTTTACATTCTGGGGGAAAGTGGCTGGTATTGGTGGTGTGTGGATGAGAACAATAAACATTAAATTGATAGATTAGACCAGCACATGCAAATATCCAAGGCTGAAGTGTGCACACCTGAGAAGCAGCAACAAGGCCATTGTGATTAGAGTGAGGTCAGAAAGGGGGACACTGATAAGAAATATTTTGGAAAAGATTACAAGGAAGAATAATATAACATATCTAGAGCAGCGTCTGAACACAGTAGTCAATACATTCTGATTCCTTTTTCTTTTAGAAGCCAATGGGATACTATGTGGATTTTGTTAAGTGATTCCCTTTCTCTTTCCTCTGGCTTCAACATCTCCATCTCATCTGGCTAATTCTCAATAGGATTTAAACTTGCATAAGGTCCTCCCCTCTTATAACAAACCAAAACCTCTGCCCTCAACTTATCATGCACTTATTCTCCGAGTTTATGTTTACTGTAAAACTTCCAATTAATTTATACTTGCTATAGTTTCTTTAAGAAAATATTCTTTAATTTATTACTGCTTAACTTTTGTCCCTGCCACACTATTGAAGCTATTGTCACCAAGATCACTAATGACCTCCACATTGCCATATCCAAAGGACCATTTTGGTCTTTACTGCACTTAGTCTCTTTCTGTGATTTACCATGGATAGCATCTCTTTCTTAACCCACTGTTGGGCCTTGCTTATCTGACCCCAACTTGCTCATTTTCTCCCACCTCACTGGCCATTATTTCTCAGTCTCTTTTATGGCTCATCTTTTCCTCTCAGGGCTTAAAAATCAGGGTGTCTGGGGTTCCCATTTCAAACCTTCACTCTTCTTACTCCTCCATCCTCCTTAGACCACATATACCAAGTGCTCTAGCCACTACTTTAATATGAGTATCATACAAACTCCTTATTGTAACCAGCATCTTACTTTGTCCCTCAAAGGTTCTTCAATTATCTTGTATTAATTAAAGTAGAATAACTTCTCTAACAATATATCTTAAATTTCAGTGCATTATTAGTCTAGAATAGTGGTTTTCAACCTTCCTAATGCTATGATGTATTTTCATTATTACAAAGGGGTTGTGACCCACAGGTTGAGAACCACTGGTCTAGAAGTTTTTTTGCAGCCATGACTAGTCTATAGCCAGTACAGAATTGGCAGCAACAAACAATCAGAATTGGGGAGCTCTGCTCAACACAGTGGGTCATACTAACACACTGGAAGGCCTTCTGTCTTCACTAGGTGTCCACTCTGGGCATTGATACCAGATAGTGGATAGGAAAGAACATGGGAGATAGTATGTGGAATCTTTTTTTACAAAAGTGGTGCCTATTACTTCCATTTATATTCTATTGGTTAGAATCCAGTCATATGACAATGCTAATTGCAATGAAGACTAGAAGATAAAGCTTAGCATTGTGCCCAAGAAGCAATAACAGTTATCTGTTTTCCCCTCACACTCTAAACAGGTTTAAACCTGAAGTTATCATTTGTCCCTTTAACTTGTTTCTTCTCTAGTATTTTCCATCTTAGTGAATAGAAGAGCAACTCAGTTATGCAGAACAGAGATGAGGGCTCCTCCTGGACTTCCCACATAAACCCATTTCCAATATCTAATCAATAAAACACACCATCTTAATCATCTGTTGAATCCAGGCCATCCTCCCCATTCTCACTGTTACTGCTCTTGCTAAAGTTCTTCCTACTTATTATTGCCATACTAACTTATCACTGTTTCCCTTTCTAGAGAAGATAGTTCTTCTATCTTTCAAATTGGTATGATCTTATTTTTTGTAAGAATTATCTTTCTAAATACAAATCTGAGAATTCTAATTTTCTGCTTAATGTTTCCCAACTATTACCCATAACTTCAGAGTAATATTTCACTCTTCTACTTATCTCTCAGTTTTTACAGAGTTAAAGATAAACTTGATAATTGTACCACAGGCCATTTTACAATGGCACAGAAACAAGACCATGGGCTGAGTGTTTAGTCCAAAATTTCATCCCTCAGGTTTCACTTTGAATGTGCAGAATAAAACCATCCAGAACTGAAGCTCCCACAAGTAACAACTACGAACTCGGGACACAATATAAAAACAATCATAGGAGAGCTAGGAAGAGTGAACAAAATTAGGCACTGCTTTTGGAAATTAAACTTGGAGGAAACAAACAAAATAAAGCAAGTTTCTCAGTTTTGCTACTTGGCCCTGAGGGCTGCCATGGTCCAGGTATACTAAAACATCAGCAGAAATCTTCTCATCTTTTTCGCTAAGGGAGCAAGATTGCTGCTGGGAGCGTGATGGAGAGATGCCAGAGGAGAGAGCCAAAAAGGAGACTCTTAAATTTTGTGGAGAATCTCTGGCCAAGTTTCTGACTGAACCTTACATAAATATGCCAGAATGAAAGCAGTTTCAGCTGATACATGACAGAGTTTGTAGCTGAAGTGTAACCAATGTAAATTCCTGCTAAAACAAAAATATGAGTACTCTTTAAGGAATCTAACATAATCAGTCTTCACAGCATAAAATTTGCAGTAGCCAGGACATGACTAAATAATTTCTTATTCAAAAAGCCAGGGAAATTGACCTAGTCTCCAGGGAAAAAGAAATCAATAGATACCAATCCCAAGATGATCTATATATTGAAATGATCAAACAAGGACTTTAAATCAAATATTATAATTATGCTCAATGCAGTAAAGGAAAATGCATTTGAAATAAATGAAAAGATAGGAAATCTTATCAGACAAATAAAAATAAAAATAAAAATTTTAGAACTGAAAACCACACTACTGAAATAAGTTCTCACTGGCTGGGCTTAAGGACAAATTGGAGATAATAAAGGAAAGATTTAGTGAACCTACAGATAGATTAATAAAAAGTACTTTGAAAAAGAGAAGGAAAAACAAATAAAAATAAACAACATAAACTCAAAGACCTGTGGGATATGAAAAAGTTTAAAATATAAATAATTATAATCCCAGAGGAGAGGAGAAGGAGAATGGTACCAAAACAGATATTGAAGAAATGATGGCTAAACATTTCCCAAATTTGGTAAAGACATAAATTTATGGATTAAGAGGCTTAGAAAACACACAGAGAAGAAATAAAATGAAAACTGCCTCTAGATACATGATGGGTAAATTATAGAAAGTCACAAATAAAGAGAAAATCTTGTAGGCAGAGAGAGAGAAAAAAAAGTGAGAAAGTGTTTCATTTACTGCTGACTTCTCATCAGAAACCATGAATGCCAGAAGACAGTGGAATAACATTTTTAATGTGGATAAAGGAAAACTAAATCCTTCAATCCAGAGTTCTATGTCTAGCAAAAATGTTCATTGATAACATGGCCGAAATAAAGACATTTTCAGGTAAAGATAAGCTAAGTAAATTCACTGCCACCAAATGTAAATGTCCAGATATGTTAAATGATATTCTCTAGTCTGAAGGAAAAAGATATCCAGAATGATAAAGAAAAGGATATGTAGGTCTTTAGGAAGGAATAAAGTGCACTAGAAATGGTAACTTGGTAAATATATTATTTAAGTTCACAGCAGCCTAATGAAATAGTTTTGCTACCAAATTTACACACGACGAAGACAGCAGAGAGAGGTTTAAAGACTGAACCAAGGCCACACGTGGGGAGGTAGCAGAGCTTGTATTTGGAAAATTATTATTATTTTTACTTTTTTCATTACAGCAACTTGTGCTCAAAAGTTGTTTTGAGAAGAGAAAAGCAGAAGATTTAGATGAGAAGGCAAACCCTAGTTTCTCTTCTCTCCCCTGAGTGAAAAGAAGGCATTGTTGGGAGCATTGGAAACAGGGGAGAGAGAATGATGGTAAGTGTGGGAGAACTGGGGGTACATTTGCTGTGGAGTGACATATTCCCTTCCATGTTTCTAGGATCTTTAGCTTGGATGTTGGGACAAGTATGTATGGTGAGCCTATACACTGGGCTCACCAGTGCACTGGGCTGGGAGCAGAGGTGACTGAGATAGTAAAGCGTGGCACTTGTCATTAAGAAGTACACAGCATTCACTTGGATCAACTTCTGCCACCCTGATGAAAAGCCAGGTGGGCTTATGGAGCCTGCTGTATGCCAGCACTCTGGAGAAACTTCTTGTTTTGATTCAAGACACTTTGTGTCCAATTTGTCACAAAGTGAACCATTTGTCCTAGTCAGTTTTCCTTTTCATTATTTACTGGGCTAGACTGTGCTCATTCTCTGTGGTACAATATGACTGCTTCCTCTAACCTTAAGACTAAACTTTAATTGACCCTTAACTTAAATTCTTAACTTCATTTATACCTTTATTCTTAACTTTCCTCCTACCCTAGCTGGACCCCTAACAGTCACTCATTCTGCCAATTTGAATTCCCATTGCAAAATTCCACATCGCTTGCTCTAAGCAGCCTTTTATGATTTCCCCAGCCCCAGAGCACTTGGTATAGTACTTTCTTAGAAAATGCACAATATCAATGTCCTCTTTTCTCCTTCTGCTTCTTTGCCTCCTTCCTCATGATGGCTGACATGTACTGATGGTTTGTTATATTCCAAGCGCCACACCAGATGCTCTCACAGATTTTAAATGTAATCATCACAACGAATTCATGTTGTCATCCTCACTCTGCAAATGAGGAAACTGAGGTTCAAGGAGATTGAGTCCCTTGCCTGAGCATCCCAGTTATCTCTAGAGACTCTTAAGCAATAATCTTTCTCATGAGATTTGACTCCATCCCAGACTCCTTTGTGAATCTGGTGCAAAGTAAATAGTCACCTTCCGGAAAAATTTACACATGCACTTACTACATAAAACCTCATTCAAATGTAGTATAAATCCCAATACTCTTTTGTTCCTGTCTCAACAGTCTATGAAGGCCCAATGAAGACTCCCTGCTTTCTACTGTTTTTCTCTATTTCACTGTCACACTCTACAGACCTGGGGCCTATCTTAGTTGTGTCTTGCTTCTGCTCAAAACAATAATTATTCAGTTTTCAGTAAGTATGCCGATCGGCTGAACAAAGGGAGTTTGGTATTCCTGTGGAGGGTCTGATTGAAAGCAAAATGTAGCTAATCAATAGTTTGAAGTTATTTGTAAAACTGAAATCAAATGGATTTGTAGCCAAAACTCTAATCGAGAACACAAAGTTCAGTGGTGCATGGGTCCCTGTGCTCCCTCAGCCATCGAAGTCCACGCATTCAGGCACGTGCCTGCACATACACACGTACCTCGCTTTAGGTCTAGTACAGAAAAGGGAGGCAGATCCCTAACTGCTCTAAGCACCCGAGAGGAAAAAGGCAAACTGATTTTTCATGCAATAAATGAGGCCAGGACAATCGAAACTGAATCGAGAATTTTGCAAACATGAGGAAGTTTATTAGTCTGGGAAGAGAGTCAAAATCACTGAATTTTTCCTACAGATATGTATTGAGTCTCATTCTTAAAATGTGGTGCACACTGGCCTCTATTGTGGTGAGTGTGATAAAGTTGGGTTTGCATGATAGAGACAATGGCTCCCACGATGTTATTTTCGCATTGGGCGTGTTTCAAGGGTATCATGGCCTCATTGCCTCCAAAATGTAGCTGCTGCCCTCCACTCGCCCTCTCCCCCTTTGAAAATGTATGTGTATGGATGGCTGATGAGCCCTGGTACCTTACAAATTATCCATTCAGACTGTCAAGCATCTTTAATTTGGAAGGAAAAGAGATGCGACAAATGTAAACATGGAAGAATGGGACCCGCTGCAGAGGACGGTGCCCTGTCAAACCTGATCAAAGCTGACAGCACATTCCTTTGCTCTTAGTCAGCTTCTCTCCCTGTCCAGCTCCTTCCAGCCCTCCCTTTTTTCCTGCTATGATATTTTTTCATTTCTTCTGATGCCTTAGGCATGCTCTGGAGGAAGGTTCTGATTAGCATGGAACTGCCCACCTTATGTGTTTGTTTACAGCCAGGATTCTAGTTTGGTGCCAGGCCACAGGCTACAGATGCAGATCACATTAGATGGGGGCTGCTGGTTTTTTAGACTCAGGGCAAAGAGGATTCATTTCTGTCACCCAGAGCAGAAAGACCATCTGGTTCAAATGTTGACAGAGGCTGTGTCTTCAATTATGGAGGTCCTGGTTTCATAAAGTTCCTGAGGCAGGAGTGGGGATAGGGTACAGATTTGAAAGCCCAGGAAGTAGTCAAAGGAAAGGAACCAGTGCTGGCAGGTTTTGCAAACCAAATCAGTGTCTTGTGCCAGTCCCATCCCGAAGACATTGTTGAGTTAGCTTGTAGCATGCTCGATGGTGTCCTCAAGTTGGAGTTGGCTGGCCATGGGTATCGCCTCTCAGAAAGCTGGAAGAGGGAATGCAGGAGGTCAAATGAAGGCTGAGACTTCTCTGGCATGTCAGGAGCTCTCATTTCTTTCTCTACCGTTTGCACAGCCACCTGCACGGTTTCACCTCAGATAAGCCACAGAGGAATGGTTAAGAGAATAGGTATGGAAATCAGACAGATAGGGGCTTAAGTTCCAGCTCCATCTTTTTATTCTCAATCAAGGTAGCATTTGGTCACAAGCACCAGAAAATCTGTCTAGTGAAGGCTTAAAATAATGGCTTCAGTTGTTCATCTTACATAACTAGAAGTCCAGGGGAAGGCAGGCCAGGACCAGCACAGTGGCTCAAGGATTCCCAATGGACCAGCTCCTTCTAGCTTCCTGCCTTGAATCCTTAGGGGGTTATCATGGGATAAGAATCTAACCCCAAAGATCTCTGTGGAATGTAGTTTATTTTCAGGAAAGGATACATTGAGGGTGAAATAAACAAGCCAAAACACTCAGCATGTCTCAGAGTTCCCAGGAGAGATGTTGCTTTCAATTTCAGCTAGAAGCTTTCTTAAGTGTGTTCCAAAGTAGAGGTTCCCAAGGGGGAGGCTCTAAAATCCTCTCCTGATGTGCATGTGCTTGTTTGTCGATGAGCAAGCACACACACACATCAGTGTAAATGTTTTCTGTCTTCATGTTATGCTAACTTATTTATGAACAACTCAGCTCTAAGAAGGCAATCTAGGTCTTATATTCCAACATTTTTATAGCTGCACAGCCATGTGCCCAAGCCAAAGTGGTGATGAATGGGGGCCAGAAGGAGAGCAGTGTTCGTGGGGTGGGAGGATTAGACAAGAAAGAATAAGTGAGAGAGAAACTGTCTCCAAGGGCTGAGAGTGATTGGATGTGGAGGGTCCAAGTTGACTCTGGTTCTTGAGGTGGAGGTGCTGGGAGGATGGTGAGACCATTAATCAGAATAGGGAAGTCAAGAGGACAAATCTATGTGTTAGGGATACACAGAGGTTTTGCAGTTGAGCAGAAGCATATCTAGGTGGAGATATCCAGGCCCAGAGGTCAAGAGGGAGGAGGTTTGTAGCCACAGGATGCAGTGACTGTTTCATGGTATTAATGCAAGAAGATAGATTTTCTTGAAAAATATTTTTTTCCTGAAATGGTGTGGTGGTACCTTCCCATTAGTTATGGGCATCTGTCCTGTTACTGAATCCACAAGCTGAAAAAGCTGAAATCTGCAATTATCTGGTGAATATGATCTTTGCGGAGAGCCTTTTGAGAGGAAAGCATAGATTTCTGATTCCCCATAAATGCAGGGGAAGTGGGGAAGGTGGTTATTTCTGAGTTTGTAAGAATAAATAATTCCTTAGGTTATGTAAGTATGTTTTAGTTTTTGAGATAGGGTCTCACTCTGTCGCCCAGGCTAGAATGCAGTGATCATTGTAGCTCACTACAACCTCAAACTCCTGGGCTTAAGTGATCTTCCTACCTCAGCCTCCTGAGTAGCTTGACTATAGGTTTGTAACCCCCTGCTGGTTAATTTTAATTTTAATTTTTAGAGACTAGATTTGGCTCTGTTGCTCAGGCTGACCTGGAGCTTTTAGCCTCAAGTGATCCTCCCACGTTGGCCTCCCAAAGTACGAGGATTACAAGTGTGAGCCACCACACCTGGCCAGGTTATATAAATTTTAAAAGCTTTTTCACTCATCAGCTCATTTTATGTTCACAAAAACCCTATGAGGAATGAGAGGGAGAGCTTCCTTCCTGTGTTGATAAATAAGAAAACGGAGATGCAGGCAAGTGCTCTGACACACCCAGACCTTTTGATAGCTGAGCCCACTGTGGGGAGGAGAACTCTACTCCAAGACACTGATGATCTTTCCACCTGACCAGAGGGCGTGGCTGCCAGGCTCCTCCCTCATTACAATCCCCCCTCCACCTCATTGAAATCACAATGAACTCGACAAATGGTTCTCAAATTTTAGTTCACTTGGGGAACTGCACTTGTAAAATGCAGATTCTTGCTCTCCACTACTAAGGTTCAGTTTCAGTATATTTACCAGGCATCCAGGACTCTGCATCCTGGATGAGTCTAATGGGGATGGCTTGCCCATCATGTTTTCAGAATCCCTGAATTAAGGGGGCTTGGGGTGCGGGGAGGATGTCTAAGTCCCTTTCTCTTCCTTTTCTGCTCCTTCTCCACCCTCCTCTGGATGAAGAGCAGTTGCTTATCTGATTGGGAAAATCCTGGACATAGACCTGGCCATATTTATTGATGGATATTGCCATCATGTTTAGACTGTCAAGTACTTGTCCATCTCCCCTTTTTTCTGCTTCTTGCTGCTTCTGTGATGTGACATTGCTAGGCTGAACCTGGATCCCTTGGTGTCTGACTACTTTGTCCTTGTCTTTTGTTTTCTTTGTGTTCCTTTGTTTCTTTGTTTTCCTAAATGTCATCATGAAAACTCAGATCCCTGGATCATATAGCCCAGCCAGAATGTGGTAACACCTAAGCTTTTCAGTTGGGAGGTGGGGACTCTTGTAGACACTTAGTCCAGGTTGCAAGCTGTCTTCAGTGTAACTAGAGTTCTGCATTGTATATCAGTCATTGGTCCTGATGAAAATAAAGTTGTACCTGGTTTACAATTGACTTTGCTTCTTATGTGTGTAGGATCTTCAGAATTAATAGCACTCATCAAGTACATACTACTTACTAAACAGCATTTTGCATGAATTAATTTACCCAATCATTTTTTTTTTAGCTAGAAAAAATTGCCCCAACTTTTCTTGCTGGTATCTGATAGAGCAAGGGTTTGAACCTAGACCTTCCAACTCTGGAGCCTACTCTACTCACATACACTGTAGCTTCTCCTTAGGAATGCCCTGTGGAAGAGGATGGCTAGATCCAGGTAGATGTTGATGTTCTCAGGTCCCTGAATATACATGATCTTAGTATCATCAAAACTCTGCCTAGAACCTCTAACAGAGGACAATTCTCAGGGAAATACATACAAAAAGAAAAACCATTATCTGACTGATAGAATCAAAATTCTATTCTGAGTTTATATAGTTTTTTTCAATAGCTTTCTATCTCCTGAATGAGAGCTTAACCTCTTGTAGCTACTGCTGCCACTTCTATAACCTCAGTGGTCCTGAGATTAATAAAGAATGAATTTTTTTAGTATTTCCATTTTCTCTGAGCTGGTTGCAAAAACAGAGCTGGTATTCCTCTCTTAGAACAAACTATTAATTAGAAAGAAAAGTCACACCATAAATCGGCATGAATTAAGTATGATCCTTCCCGAACAGCTTTGCCCTGCCAAAAGTGTTCTTAGCTTTATAATATTGGTCGGAGCTGGCCCCAGCCCAGTGGTTTCCAGTTTTTCTTTATGGAGGTGAAGAGACTAAACTCAGCACTTTCTCAGTCTCTCAAATAAGTGCACTGACATCATTTGGAAGTTATAAGAATTCACATATCAGGCCAAATTCCACCCTGGGTTCTACATCCACTGCCCCTCCTGAAATCAACCCCCAAGAGTATGGTTAAGTAAGGGGGGAACTTGGCCGGAAGCTTGTTATTTTTGCAGTTTTAATGACACACACCTCACCCATTTGACCAAATTAGGAAAGAAGGTTTGCTGAGGGAACTTTTGCCTATTGGCTGGCTTCAGTGCCTGGTGCTTTCAGTACCTAACTTGGGAATTTCAAGAAAATAGTCAAGAATTAACATTTTGCAGTTTTAGGCTGGAACAAACTTGGAAATGGAGCATCTAGTCCAACCCCCTGGGGTTCATACACCAAAAAGCAAAACCAAAAACAAACAAAACCCCGAGAGACAAAGAGGAAACATACTCATGGTCCTACTGGAAGCAAAGCTAGGATTCTGGCTCCCCTTTTAACATGCTTTCCATACACCCCACTGGAAAGGGTTATTGACCACAGACGTTTGCTCCTGCCGCACTCAGTAGTAGAAGGACCTAGTAGGTTTTAGAGCCAGGAAGACATAGGATTGAATCCAAGTTCATCTACCTCCTAGTTGTGTATGCCCAATTCCTTAACTTCTTTGGGTCTTAGTTTTCCTACTTGTGGAATGGGGAAGACTGATACATACTTTAACTATGTTGTGACAAATAAGATGGTTCCACGATGAGAGGGACCTAGTATGTGTTTGGTAAATCCAGGTCTTCTTTCCCTTAGGACTCTTGGGTTGCAAATGATAGAAACTCAAACAGGTTTGAGTGTCCAAGGGAATATGTTTGGCCACCTGTATGATTTGGGGTAGATTTTTGTTTAAGAGAGTCTAGTTTCATAGGCCTAATGAGTATCATTAGAAATCACAGCTTTTTTCTCCATCAATGGCTTTCTTGGGCCAGCTCCCTCTCCCTCTTGGTGGGACAAGATGGCTAGCAGCAGCTCCTGGCTTCTCTCCTACAAGTTTCCAGTCCAGGAAATAAAAAATGTTTCCTTCCCAATATTTTCACTGATAATCTTGGAATTAAGCCACAGTGACCTAGCTCTGATAAAACATAAAGTGGAAGAAATCAGGTACAAAACAGATCACTGTCATGGCTGTTAAATGATAAAAGGGTCAGTTAAGGTAATAGCCCACTCCTGGATCTTGGGGATGGTGGCGAGAGAGGATGGAGTGACCTTCCAGGAACGCATCAGTTGAGAGTGGGGGAGGTTTATCTTTCCATAACACAATGAGAATGTCCTTGACAGGTGCTGTGGTTCAAATGTTTGTTCCTTCTAAGAATCATGTGGAGATTTAGTTGCCAGTCTTGTGAAGAGTGGGACTTCAAGAGGTATGAAGATCAAGGAGGCTGTTGTCATGGGAGTGGGTTGGCCCCCTCTTATGCTTGCTTGTATTCTCTTTTCCTGTCACCCTCCTTTGCCCTTCTGTCTTGTAATAATGCAGCAAGAAGGCCCTTGCCAGGTGCAGGGACCTTTGTATCAGCCTCCAAAACAGCGAGCCAGTGAATTTCTGTTTGTTGCAAATGACCCAGTTGGTGGTATTCTGTGATAGCAGCACAAAGTAGACTAAGACAATAGGATAAAAGTGAATGAACATTGGAGAAACAAAAACACGTTTTATTTCCCTTTTTGCCCTACATTTGTCAACACTCAGGAGACTGCTTGTCTTCTCAAAATTCCTTTTTGTTTGATCTGTGTAAAAAAATAAGGGGTAACATTAAAATTATTGCCTCTTGAGCTAAGTAATTAGACTTCCATGGTTAAGAAGAAAGAAGTATTTTTTAAAAGTATGCTTTGTTTCAACTTATTTTATAAGTTTATTAACTTATTATTATAAGTTATTATGTTTGTTTGTTTGTTTAAAACAGACAAAAATATGTGCAAATAAGAATAAAAATGCCACCCACAATCATACTTGAGAGAAGCCATATTCTATAGTTGTATGTGTTGTTTAGATAGTTGTAATGTTGCATATTAGAACAGAAATATTTATTAACATTTACTGTGTGCTAAGAACACACACACTTTAAAATATTTTTACAGAAATTTGCCTCAAGCATTCAGTAAATGCAAAAGTATTTATAGAGATCCAGCCATGTGTTCATCATCCTTATAGGCAATATAGGATGTAAACGATAAAAATGCAGAAGAGGATAGTGATTCAGTACATAGGGCTTTGAGAACAGAAGGACAGATAGGTGAGAACAGATAGGTGTCCAGAACTTGGCTTTGTCACAAATCTACTGTACGACCTTGAGGAATTTGCTGTTGAACTCAGGTTCTTCATCTGGTAAATGAGTATAAGAATTGGACTTATTTTTCCGGGAAATTGTGAAGATTCAAGGTCATAATGTATTTTAAGTTATTTGACACATGGTGCATGTTATAAAGTAGGTTACAAAATGGTAGATTGTCTAAAAATTTTTGCTTTGATTTTCTGCCAGCCATCTCCCAGACCTAGCATGCACATGTACAGATACACCACGCACACACACACACGCACACGCACACAGAGGAAAGAGGGAGTGCAGACTTATGTAGAGAGCTGGGTTCATGCAAAGGGCTTATTATGGGATAGGCAGGAAAGGCCTTACAACTTTCTTCCATTATGCATTGGGAGCAAGGGCTACATATATGTGCCATGCCAGCACCTGAAGATATTTGTAACCTATAATTGCCACAGGTTATCTTGCTTTCATTGCTTTTGGACTGAAGCTTCCGCTATGCAGCACATGTCCAAGAATACGCAACATGTGAATTTTTGATGATAGATGAAAAATGAGGCAGACAAAACATTTGGGTCCCTGCATGTATCATAGCTGTGATTTTCACACAGAAAGTAGCCTGATTGCCATGAGTCCAACTACTAATTGGGTGACAAAGAAAGCTAAAATGAGGGCTTTGAAATTGCTATGGTAGGACTTCTACCTCTGGTCACAATGGACTTTACAAGTGCTGGATTTAACCTCCCATGTCAAACAACTAAAAACCAGATAACATTATGAAATGATGGTAGTGCATGGCATTAGACAGCAGGCAACTCCGTATACTATTCCCTGAGAAGAGATAGATTAATGATTTCCGTGGATTACTGCTTGAGAAAGTATTTCAGGGGACTGAATAGGGAAGATGTGTTAATATAGAGGTCAGGAGTCTCCTTGGTTTGAAGAATGAGAGTCTGAAGTTCTCAGAGTAGGAGAGAGAGAAAGAGAGAATGAGCACTGTCTGGGGATCTGCAGAGGCTCCCCTCAAGTCTTAGGTGATACATGCATGCATTTGAAGAAACTACAGAGCCTGAGAAAAGAACCACTAGAAAAGCATTTGGAACAATCCTTGTAGAACACAGGTCTGGGAATAGTTCATGTTTCCACCAAGCAGAGTGGAAAGACCTCTGAACATATAGGGCAATGTATAAATTCTTCGCAAAGGTATTTCTTTACTCTTGGGGCCAAATAGCCCCAGTATACAGGCTTTTCTGGTACTGCCTGAAAACTTTAAACCAATACTTGAAGAAATCAAACTGTTTCCAAGTAACTTAATTGCATCACAGAACAAAGTCTCAAATCTTTTAAAGGCATACCAAAAAGAAAGAAATTTAACAATGTAAAAAATGTCTGGTATCCAATAAAAAAAATACCAGGCACACAAAGAAGCAAGAAAATATGACCCATAGTGAGGAGAAAAATTAACTTATAGGAGAAATCCGGAAATGACATGAATGATAAAATTGGTAGACAAAGATGTTAAAATTGCTATTATGACAGCTATTCCATATAATCAAGAAGGTAGAGGAAATGAACATGATAAAATGAAAAATCTAAGTTATAAACAATATTCCAATCCAATGCCTAGACATGAAAAACATAATACCCCCAATTAAAAGTGCCCTAGATAGGATTAATAGTATATTAGACATTGTAGAAGAAAGAAAATGGGAATGAACTGGAAGATATAAATAGAGGTAATCACAAATAAAACACAGAAAGATAAAAGAAAATGAACACAGCATCAGTGTGCTGTTGAACAACATCAAATGGCCTAAAATACGTATAAGTGGAAGACTATAAAAAAGATAGAGGGAAAGAAAATGGTAGCAGCAACATCTCAGCAATGATATGAAGTATCATTTTTTGGGCAGGCATTGAAATCAGCAAACATCAAGAGTGATTATGCTCTATCAATGATTTAGTATTTTTTGAGCTATTGCTGCATAACAAATCAACCTAAAGTCTAGTGACTGAAATCTATAACAGACATATTATTATCTTATCCATGACTCAGGAATTCAGGAGGATTTAGGTAAGTGGTTCTGGCTTGGGGACTCATGTGATTGTAATCTGTCAGTGGCTGAATCTGGACCAGTGGAGCACTTGGATAGGTGGGGACTCACTCTTGCTGTAGTCTCAGATTCTCTATACGTGATCTCTTGGGATACACTAATTGGGCTTTTTGCCATATGTTAACCTCAGGATAGTCGAATTGCTTACACGGCATGAGAGGCTTTACAGATATGTCCTTACGTGCCTATATGAGCAGGATTCTGCGGGTGCTTGATCAAGAAGTTTGTAAAATAAAACAGGTACTGGAGAGTTTATTGACTTGGGAGTGATCCCCTGAGATGTGGGTTTTAAAACTCTGACAAAGACAATAGGTGATGATGTAAACATGCTACTGTGGTGACTCCTGGAGACATGACAAAGGCAATGGCTGGAGCTGAACAAAGTAGAAAGGCAAGAATTTCCATGACTGACGGTGGATGAAGGATTAAATGGGCTCATGGAGTTGGGCATAAAGAAGTAGATAAATACTTTATGACTGAAGAGTGCATTTGGTGATTGTGTTCCACAGGAACATTAACCAAGGCCTTAGGAATATGCTGGTGAGAGAGGAGAGATACCAACAACCATAGAATGTTCAATGATGGCTCTGTGGGCATCTGTGGGCCAGGGTTGATAACAAGAGAGGCTGTCACAGAACTTGGTGTATTGGTAGCAATACGGGGTTTAGGAGGACCCTAAAAGTGCAGAGGCCAGGGGTCAAAGCCAAATGACCAGGGAGGCAGGTATTCATCTGTCAAATGAAGAGAAGAATAGCTGTCTCCTCCTTTTGAGGATAAATGAATCAATACTTAACAAGTGTTAATCGAAAGTGCTCAATCAGTAAGGCTGTTGCTGCCATTATTATCCTCATCACACAGGCCAGGAAACTAAAGGCTGAAGAGCTATTTTTAGGGTTATACAGATGGGGATAGGTCAGTTTGAGGTGAAAGGGTGAGTACTGAAGGAAAATTTGATTTGGATGAGCAGAGGACCAGGGATAGCTCCAGACTGCTAGATATGGAGAAGATGGTGGAGAATGCCCAAGGAGAGCATAGACAGTAGAAGTTAAATGTGGTGAGAATGGGATTTCCCAAAATAAAATTTTCTCTATTTTTTCCCTTAGGGGCATTCCTGCAACTTGCTTTTTTTTCCTGGCAGTCATGGAGGATGTGATTTCCTGGGGAGATGACTGGGGTATGGTGCCCCCCAAGTATAAATGATGAGTCATGGCCTGTTTTGGTTAAGGTTAGAAGTGTAACCTGGTGCAATTCCAAGGCTGGTTGGTGGAAAAAGTTCTGTTTCTTGCTTTCCTTTAAGAGCTAATTTTTATAAACAAAGCTTTCCACACAGGAAGAGGAAGCTAGGTTCCAGTAAAAACAAGTCACTTAAGGAGAGACGGGAAGGAAGCTGTTTGAGTGTTTGGGGGCTACTTGCTTTGGATCTGGAGGGTCTTCAGTCCCTCAAGTGTGGCTAATATGAATTTAATCAACACTTTGGAATAAAGTGCAAAAGGCCCTGGTGGGCTTCTAGAGCCCCATGTTGATGCCTTCTGTGGAAGCAGGGGCATCCCATCATGCCTATATCTCCCATCTGGGTAATTTTAAGTCTTTTTTGGTACCTGGGTTTTATATAATATTCTCTTTCTTTAAAGTCTTCCATGATTGTTGTTTCAGAGGATCTATGACAACAATCATGCTGAGGTAGGCAGGACAAAAATAATTAGTCCCCCTGCACAGATGAGGAAACAGTTCTTATCAGAGGACATTTCCTGCCCAGTCACGCAAGTAAGTGGTAGCCCTGAGGCTGAACCTGGAACTTAATAAGAAGCCCCAGTAGTCAGGGAGTGTATGTTTGAGGGGGAAGGGTGGGCAGTGCAGCTGTGATGAGTGAGGCCAGACACTAAAAGATTTGAAAACAGAAGCTCATATTCTCTATCATGGGAGGTCTCTGATGTTTGTTAAAATGGATTAAAAAGAAGCTACTGGAAGTGAGAATTGGCTTGGGAGGAAAAGGCTGAGCCTTTGTGTAGCAGAGGCAGTAGCAATAGTCCTGGCTGCGAAGAGAGTACAGGGGAGCTACTTGAGGGTCTGAGGCATAGTAAGTTAGGTTTCAATAAGATACTCCTTGGGAAATGTGTTTTTAAACTATGTGGTGCATTCATTTGCTTCAATCCTAAAGGATGGACTTGGGACCAGGGCATATTATAGAGCAGACACCTTCCTCTGCCTTGGTATTGTGCCAACATGTTGCCAAACAGCAATACTTCCAAGCCCAGCCCCTTCCATACCTTTACACTTTCTTCCCTCCCCTCTGCCCGATCCCTGATTGCTCTGGGTATGTGGTCCTCTATTTCCCATGACTTGAAGCTCTTTGGATGCAGTTTAAGCAATACCAATGACTTTCCCCACATTGTGTAGGGAGGCAGGAGGTGTTTGCAGTCAGGTAGCCTTGGGGCTGCAATGTCCCTTAACTCTGATCAAGGTTGTACATATCCATCCTAGGCTTGGCAGCAGCTCTCCAACCCCTTTACCCTCCACCACAGCCTAAATCACAGGTCTGGGTGAGCAGTCTGGATGAGTCATATTTGGCTCCTTGAAGAACAGACAGGGAAAACAGTCTGCCCTCGGGATGCTGAGAGAGAGGGAGACCTGAAAGAGGTATGGAATCTGACACAGCTGTGAAAGAGGATGCTTTGTTCTTCTGCCCCCACCATCCCAGCCTCAGGTGGATGTTTCTGTGCTCTTTGATGTAGAGGGATGCCAGCTTCTCAGCTGCCTGTGTGGCTGTCAGACTCTTACTAGAGCACACCATTGCTGTTTCTGCAATGAAAATGGTTTATGTTGCTGATGAGACAGACTCCTTTTAATTTTTAATATTTATCCTGGCTTAGGAAGATCCTGACCTAGTAGTGTGGCTATTATATTGAATAAACACTAGTAAATAACAGTGGTGATAATAATGGTACAGTTTAGTTGAACAATTATTATGTGCTAGACACTATTTTACTTGCTTGCACACATGATTTTTTTAAGTCCTCACAATGATATAGGGGACATATGCCAATTATATTTTAAGGTAAAGAATATTGAGACTCAGGTTACATAATTTTCCCAGGGACAAAATATGTGTCTTTTTTTCCTTTTTTTTAAATTAAATTAAATTTTTTTTATTGAATCATAGCTGTGTACATTAGTTCAATCATGGGGTACAGTATACGGGCTTCATATACAATCTGAAATATCTTCATCTGCCTGTTTGACATAACGTTCGTGAGATTTTCTTGTTTACTGTGTGAAAACATTTGTGTTCTGCATTTAGTAGGTTTCTCCTGACCCTTCAAAGATGCACCTCAAGTGTGATCCCACCCTTTATCCTCTCTCCACCCCCCTTCCCCCTCCCCTTCTCTTCCTCTCCCCTTTCCCCA